>JAVQJF010013438.1:0-27685 GCA_036023855.1 Gadopsis marmoratus | reverse complement strand
TGTGGTTCCCTCCTTATTTGGTTTTGCTTCCTGTCTCATTAGTCTCCCTCTGTGTGTTGATTTCTTTCACCTGTTCCCTGTGTTCACCTGTGTCTGATCCCCTCGTTAGTGCCTTGTGTGTTTAAGTGGGTTTTGTGCTCTGTGTCTTCGTGGCGTCATAGCCAATGTCCGTGTGGGTTTTACATGTTGAGTCCATGGTCGTGCTAGCCGTGTGTCCTTCGTCTCGACGTCTGTGCAATTATCCAGAGTCCGGCTTATCTTTTGTAAGTTTGCCTTTTGTTACATGTGAAATAAAAGAACATGGTACTTACTGGCTGTGTGCACCTGGGTCCCTCCACCCACACCGGGACCTGACAGAGACAGACAATCAGAAGTCATCAGCTATCTCAGAGAGACAATACAAGAATACATAGTATTTATATGCTTTTATAGTATTCTGGAGACAAAGAAAGTCTCTATACTCCACCATAAAGCTGAACCTTTAACTTTTTACACAAGAGTCACGTTGCTCAGGACACACACACACACGTGTTAGACTGGGTCGAGTATCAAGACTAAAGACAAGGATTCAACTAAACTAACTTAAATGTAAATACACAAGCATCTATTTACTGGAATCACTAAATATGAATAAGCATACATGCAAATGGTGATTAACACGTGAATAAATAACTATAAGCTTACAACTAAGTTAACTTTCTCAAGCACAAGTAGCAGTCAGGCATGGGCACAAAAACATCATTTCTGGCTCCATGTTAAAGTTATATTCACACTAAATTGCCACTTTTTCACAATTGTTCCCACTCATATATTCAGCATACGTTTTCCATTAGCCTTCTAATCGCTGTGTGTGCGTGTTTGATTTTGCGCTGTCTAATCATTAGTGACCGATGCATCCGGCCACGTATTTGATTTTCAGTCGACACCGGGGGCTATACGTTAGCTAAAGGACAGTTAGTATAACATATTACAAAGAACGACATTTGGTACTCAGAATATACAGTATAAGAGTTTCCTGCTGCCATGTACCACTAAATTAAGTTCACCTTGGATCTGAGCCAAAGAAACACATTTTGGGTGCAGAATAATAACTCAGTTTAAATCTGGGTTATAATGGAAAACAAGAATTGTGAAGTCGAAATTTGCCGTCGCAATGCTGTTAAAGAATTCGCCCACGTCGCTGCTTTGGCAACCTTGTGAGGCTTGCGAATACAGTCTCTTCATTCTACCATGCTGTATCACCCTCTCCAGCCCCCACCCCCCCCAATAATGAATATGAATTGACTGCCTGACCCACACCAGCTGTAGAAAGGAGAGCAGGTCCTGTTTGGCACAAAGCATTGAAGAGTTTCTCTGGTGCCTTTATGGGCAGCAGCTGAACGAGCCGTGATGAAAGAGTGATTGCAGGTCTGTTGAACCTGCTGGGGATGCCAGCAGTGCCAAGTGAATGGTAGGCTGGAGCTCTGAAGTTCAGCGACTGAAGTTCGAGTACTTCTATAGAGCTGAATATAGTTTGAATTCAAGGAGCCGCGGTCATCATGATTTTGCCTGACTTGACCATCCATAACGTCTTTCTCTTCCTCTTTAGCGTCATCCCGTTCTCATCAGATCTATCCATTTCTCATTAGAAAAATTAAAATCTTCCTTCCATACCCACATGGGTGTGGTGCTGTTGGAGCACACGGGAACGACGCAATATTCACAGTTTACACAGATAGGCCCTACCCCCCCTCTCTATCTTTTCTCTCTCCACCCAACCGGTCGAGGCAGATGACGCCCACCCAGAGCCTGGTTCTGCCTGTTAAAAGGCAGTTTTTCCTGCCACTGCCTCCTAGTGCTGCTCATGATGGAATTGTTGGGTCTATACATAAAGAGTTGGTCTAAAATTAAAACAAAAAAAAAAATTGAATTGAATTGAATAGGCATAATCCGGTTGAAATTCATGTAATCTTTTTTAAATGCTCGAAGAGCCGATCATCACTAGAGCGTATGATCATGCAAGAGAGCCGATAAAAACTAATGGAAAGGTCAAAATTGTCAGTTGTCAAATTAAGCTGTTGATGGATTTGCAGAAACGAAGAAAACATTCCACCTTAAAATGTAGCCGGTAGCCTTTGAGCGACGCAGTGAATTATATGTTTTTTTCTCCAGTCTATAGCTAGCTAACGTCAATCAAACTTTATTCACATGGCACCTTTTTTAGTGCACTTCAAAGTGCTTCACGAATGACTGACAAGCCAACAGTTGATTGTGTGGTCAGTTTTAGCTGGCTAATGCATGTAAACTTGTCACCACAGGAGCAGCGGTTACATGACCTTGTAAACGAGCCACGACTTAACCTGTGCGTCCGTACAAACGGCGCTACGCCCCTGCAGTCGCATGTCACTTGACATGTACTGAAATTCTGTCATTTAAAATGAGTTGGGATATGGACGATAGCCCAAGTCCAAATCTTGATTTTCGTACGTGGTCTCTTTGGTGGGTTCTCAATGTACTCTTGTTTGTGTTCACAGTAATCATGGAAGCAGGAGACTGACGGGATACACAAAAGGTAAGGCAATCGCTTCACCATATTGAATGGCTGTACATCTCCCTGCATGGCTTTTCATTTCAATCTCTGTTGCCTTTTGATGCGGATGTGACATTGATGTGGTGCGGACTGCACCTTGAGAGCGTGCGCATGATCCACCAACATGTAGGCGTTGAAGCTTGAAAGTGTGCTATTCATTGATTTTGAATACTGGCTCATACACACATGTGAAAACAAGTGGCTTTCTTTTTTCAGCTGAACCGCCCACGCATCCATCCGATCAAAGGGTGGTTTCACAAAGATGTGTATGGCTGATCTGTACAGTTAAACCAGCCTTAATTTCACTCCAGCCTGCGAGTTAGTAATAAATACACACTTTAAGCCTAGAAAAGAAGACTGTGCCAAGAGTTACAGTAACACTTGCTGACAATTGACTAAAAAGGGGAAAACAGCTCAATTTGTGGTTTTCTAACAATGCCAGTAATAATAGGGTATAATTTAAAGGGACAGCAGTAGCCACTTAGGATTTTTTTTATGTTATAGATTCACTCATTACCAAAATTACATAGTAAAACCTCCTTGTAAATTTGAAATTCTTCCACAAGGCACACACTTTCAGCCAGAGTGACTGGAGCATAGCAACTTGAAGCTGGCGCTCATTCAGCCACGTTTTTTAGCTTGAAAAGTCTAAATTTAGAGAGACGCTTTTAATCTGCTCCGAGCAGGTATAAGATGTTCACGGTGCTAAACAAAGCGCACGGGTGCCATGTGACCTGGTGTGCGAGTGGCCCAAAGGTGCTGTACAGTACAAAGAATTCTCGCCTCATGCCGATGGTATTCCCTGAGAGGAAGCACAGGAGCAGTGTATGGAGGGCGGCGGGCGGCGGGATTGAGAGCCCACAACCTTTTTGGGGAGCAATAAGGATCCAGCATTAGTCCCTTACAAGTCATTAAGCCGTCCACGCAGAGGCTGAATGAGGCAACAATTAGAGAACTGAGAGATGGAGGAGGGAGAGAAGTAGAAGAAATTAAAAAACTAAGATACTTTAAGAACTTCAACGCTGTACTTACAGGTAAACAAAAGCATTTGTAATTTGTTCAAATGTCTCTGTTGACCACATAAGTACCTGTAGTGGGAATGTGAATTCATTCAATTCAGTTCAGTTTCATTTATATCAGCAAAGATATCTCATGGCATTTTTTCGTATATAGTTTTTAAATCAGGTCAGTCTTTGATGTCTCTATTACGGGTTTTGTTCTGTTAGGTGGATACGATGGATTCATTGTACACGTTTCTGTTGCAGTTTGGTCATTTCTGCATTTGTACTGGTTCTAGTCCGTCTCCTCTCACCAAACCACATTGAAGAGAGGACAATTTTAGTTTAGTGTCCATTATGAAGACAGGAGTGATTGACTATATGTATTCCTGTTACCGCTGCCTTGCACATTTTGTCTTTATAACAAGCCCTTTTTCAGCTCATCAATATCATTCGCATTATACTTGTCAACAATGTGCCGTTAGCCTTTGCCACAGCCAGTTCCTTTGACAGCCAGTGCTTCTCAAGTGCTGTGCATTGAGCTGCTACTTCCATACAGCTCTTTCTATGGACGTTCATGTGTTCAGTCCAGCATTCTTGCTCTTGCTGCCGTTGCCAAACACCTCTCAGTTGTCGCAGATTCAAAGGAAGGAATCATTGTTCTACTCAAGGGCTTAAAATGCTGGAGGAAGTCATAGACAACACTGTTCCCCCTCCTCCTTCCTGTCTCTGCCTTCATCCCTCACACGTTATCATCTGTCTATGATATAATGTTCATCACAATGTTCCCATATGGCCAAATGCACAAGCGAAATGAACTGAAATGATTGGTGTGATGCACATTCATTGACTACATACTTACTGTCGAATTGATTACTGTTTGTCTATAGGATGTCTGCATCATTTTGCCGACTGAATTGGTGCATCACTTGACTAGATTCCCCCGGCTTCCCCTGTAGATGCAATACTGAAGCCAAAGTAGCTTGTGTACAGAGGTCGGTTGCCCAGACCTCTATTTTTACATTTTGCCCATGGAGAAAATGGCAGCGCGCAGCTTTAGAGGAACACGGCTCTTGTTTCAGTAAATGAAAACAGTCTATCCAATGCTAATAAATTCTTCAATCTTCAACCACATCTTGTTTTTGTGGATTTGACAACATTTCAAAGGAACCTCTACAGTCGTGTCAGCCAGGTTAATGCTTGTATGCATGAATATACTTAAGTAGTACTGACAGAAGGTAAAACCAAAAGTACTTTCAACCAAAGTATTAAAAGAAAAGTGTAGTTCATCACTAATTGGGTGTATTTTTTGTAGCTCTGGCCATCAGTTGTATTGGTTATGATTACATTGTACTCAATGACACACCTAATGTTTTTTAATGATCTGTGGTAAAGTTAGTCGCATTTTTGCATTCCACAATATGTGCACATGGCAATGACAGTATGGATGAGGTGAGGGAAAGGTCGTGCATACAGTCCTACGTAACCGTCCTCTTCAACCTCCCCAATCTTACGTTATGCTTCGAGAGCACACTTGTAATTGTATTGCCGCTGAGTTTTGCGCTGGACGTAAATCGGTAAAGGTGCTTGAATATGCGCGTAATTCTTGGAGGTACGGAGGGAATTGCTGAGATCTGAGAATGTGGCGGCGTTGTTAAGAATATAGCCAAAGTGGTGAGAAACCAGATCAGCCAGACCATCAGCAGTTTTGCCAAATAATCTAAAACCTCCACGTTTGGAGGTAAACCGAAAGTGATGTCACTAAAACCTGTGAGTGTCAATGCTTACGAGTTTGGTAGGTGAAAGCTTAACAAAGATTGCAATCTATAAACTGTGATGGATGTTTACAAGACTTTGTTTTGTCTTCCAAATAATTTAGATTTATCTGGAGGTTTGTTTACAACCTGTAATATTGTCTTATTTTTTCTTGCCAAATCGCACCTATTTACTTAATTTATCGTTTGGCACTTTTCCCCATACCTGCAATGCTCCTCCTTTTCTCTTCTCCTAGCGTACCTCCTCCCTTCCCCTCGTCTTCAATGCCTCATTTGCTATTCCCCCTGTCCTCCTCCTCTCCCTCCTCTGCCTCCCTGCTGTACCTCACTTAAAGTTTGCCCTCCTCTTTCAATCTCTGTCTACCTTTCTGTCATCTGTTCCAGTCATACCAGAAGGCATCTGTATTCCCCTTCCTCTTAGCTGCCTATACTCGTATACTCCCTTTTTCTCTAAGTAATGCAGCCTCCTGCTCTGCCTACATCTGGAGCAGCTACTGAGCCATCTTCTAAAATTCCTGGCATGTTTCTTCTCGGCAACCACCGGCTGGCTGTCTCCACGTGGGATCCAACAGTATAAATTACACTGTGTCCTCACACAACCTATGCACATAATTATGTTCGAGGGCACACACTAAATGCTTTGAACTTATATTATCTAGTATTTTTACATTCTGAACAAAAAAAGCAGTTGCGTTTCATGATATGCAAGCTTTATTGTCAGAATGATGGCAGGATACCAGGATTACTGTATTTCCTCAATTCAATTCAGTTTTATTTATATAGCACCATATCATAACAAAATAATCTCAGGGTGCTCAAATAAAAGCCGGGTCTCAAATAACGGCAGAGGGCTTGTACATTTACATTGTGTCATTTGCACGAAACAATTTTGTTATTCTGTATTACTCATCCATAGTGTTCTTGTCCGTTTTCAGTCACTGTGGGTATATGTGCTAATGTCTAAACTGTATTTTGTAGAAACGTGCAAGCGCCACAAGATGGTAGTAGACATTTAAACTGCAGTATGGGAACCGTGCAAGTCACAGAATTTTCCACAACATGGTCCTGCAAATGTTTCACCATAAAAGCCTTTTTGAGAAATGAAGGGATTCCGTCCATTTAACGCTAGAGTGCTTTCAGTTTGAAATAGATACAGGAAGTTGAAGTGCTGAGTTAGTATTAAGAGCATAATGCAGTAACAAATCTTTAACAGGGCAAATGGCAGCAGATCAGAAATCAAGGAAGTTTCATACTAACATCTGAACAGAAATATACTTTTCAAACAAACAGGGAATTAGAAAACGGCACCTGTCTCTAATTTTTATTGACTGTAACCTGCTAAATCAGAAATGAGTGAAACGTTAAAAAATCCCTTGCCATGCAAACTTCTACTCAAAGACATTTAACTTTGCTCTTTAATTTTATCTTCCGCTCCTTCTCCTTTATTTTTATTTAGTGACAGACACCGTTTTGCTGTAAATGACACCCTCCTAACACATCCCGTGGCCTTCTGCCATTCAGACATACAGGGTTGGGGGGGCTATATAGTGCAGATCGTGTAGGCTGCACATGGTATATGCACATGATTTGTAGCACAGGAACGCAGACAGCGAGCAACATTTTATTCCCTGTCCTTTTGCGAATACAGGTCATCAAGCAAAATATGCAACACACAGGCTTCTTTGTGGCACGCCACCGCCTCTGGTCTTTCTCCAGGCTTCTGTCTCTGTTAATAAAAGGTGCATCATGAAGTTTATTAGGATCTATCACTGAAGGGAATGAGGAGCCACGGCAGAAATTACTCAGTTTTTATTTTAAGTAGAGTTGATGGTAGTGGTATGGGTATAACCAGCCTAACCTGTGCTGAAAAAATATAGACTATCAGTGCAATTCACTTTCTACATACTGCAGTCTGGGCTTAAACTCCCAGCTGGTACTGGCTCAGAAACCAGAGAAATAATGATGCCTGACAGCCCCACCTACCTTCTACTGTACAGTACATTTTGTCAGAGTTTGGCTTCTTTACCAAA
The DNA here is from genome assembly GCA_036023855.1 of Gadopsis marmoratus. Classification (NCBI taxonomy): domain Eukaryota; kingdom Metazoa; phylum Chordata; class Actinopteri; order Centrarchiformes; family Percichthyidae; genus Gadopsis; species Gadopsis marmoratus. The sequence goes on along the minus strand of JAVQJF010013438.1, from coordinate 20,313 downwards.
CTCCAGCAGACACCTGCATATGCACACACATTTTCAGTTTGCAAATGATTAACGCGGTGTCGATATTTACTGAAGCAAAAGTGAATCTGAAATAACATTTTAGGAACAAATAGCACTAAGATTTGCACCGTTAACTACTTACAAAGCCAGTCCAGTAAATGTGAAGTTAACTATGAGGGTCATTACATCATTAAGGCTTGTCAGATCGTCAAAAAGCCCCACTTTCCACACCACTCTGGTGTCAGAACTGGGCTGCGTCCAACTGTATTTGTCCCTCTCTGGAGTGGACAATCCAACAAGCACTTCAAGCAGTGATTGGCAAGGCGTTCTGAGGTGACAACATAGGCGGGATTTAAACTTCTTTCTCAATCTTTGTTTTCATTCTTTACGCAACTTCTTCAGTCACTTTTTGCGTGCACAACTAAGTGCAACAACACAAACGCATTCAAGGAGAAACTGTCCAGAAGTGTGCACTGTTATTCCCATTTGAATGGTTATCATGTCTCCCTGTCTCTATGATGCAGGCTTGTCACCCTGTCTCCAACACCCCGGCCCTTTTGTTCATAATTTGAACCAGAATAACAGGGGAGCTTGGGGGCTGCCCATGTGCCCAAGACCTGCCGGTTCCCACAGTTATTGTGCTTGTGCCATTAAAATAGTGAAGCACAAAGCGACCATGCTCCAGCTAGCTGCCACCTGTGTTGTTTGTGTGGTAGATCAATACCAAACCACCAATTAAACCCCCTTTGGGAATAGTGTTATTGCTGCAGAATCATAACTTTCCCTTTACTATAGTTTATTTGCCATATATTACCCTAACCTTAACCAAACCATAGTTGCCATGTGATGCCAGATATCGTCTGAAAAATGGCCATCGGATACCCTGCTCATAGCCAACCCCGATGATGACACACAACCTCAGCTTGGTTCCATCACTATTGGCAAACCTTGCGGCAGGGAGCCTTGCACTACTTAATAAATAAAATTACAGTCCTGAGAAGCCATGAATTGCCCCAGACATCCAAAGCAATACCCGGGGGTCACCGTCTTCCACGGTGGAAGGAGCTCTATATGGCATTCATGGAGTGCTTCCTCTTCTGAAAGGCTTGTCTCTGGCCTAGAAATAATCCCAGTCTCTCATTTCTGGCAATCAGACACTTCTTTTCTTTGCGTTTCTCTGCCTGGGCCAATGCCAGACGTGCTTCCTGCTGGCTCTCTGGAGTATTTGTCTACAAACTTGTACTTTCTAATGAATTCCAATGCCACAGATATTTGATGGTATTTTGCTATTTCCTACTGTGAGATGCATTTAAACTGCTATTATTGTCTGGGGTTCAACAGTAAATCATCACGCTGAACTGGCACTTGAGGTGCGGGCAGTGTCTTTCGCAGTAGTAGTAGATGGCTCTAAAGCAATAAACAAATCCCATCTCAAAACACGAGGTTGAACAAAAGCATCAATTTTCTCTCTTGCATCCATCTCACAACTCCGCAGCAGCAGTAGCAGCACCCAGACAGTGTCTGACAAATGCATGATGGGTTTGGTGTGGTCGGTGCAGAGTGTGTGGGGAGGCGGCAGAGGAATCGACTGGCAGAGTAACGAGGTTGTCAGCTTCACAGTGGTTAATGAAAGTGGCAGAAAAAGGAGGGAATGAGTTTTTGCTGCTAAAAACATCATCAAAAATAACACTTTGCTAAAATAAAATGACACATAGAAAGAACAGAACGGTTGTTTAAACCCTGACCATTTTGTTACTCTGTGAGAATTATAATATGTCATATATTTAATATATCTAATATTGTAATATGCTAAGTTCTCGATTTATTTGTTTCCCCACAGATAATTGTGGCATTAATATATTCGATGTTTTTCTTCCATATTTGCTTTTATGCATGTTTATTTATTTATTTGCTTGTATTTCATTGGAAATATTGATCATTTAAACTATGAATGCACACATGCATGTAATCCAATCAATATATGTTGCACTGAGCTCAGAGGAACTATGATAAATTATGAATAGGTTAAATAAAAACAAACAGTACCACATGCTGCAGTTAGCCTGTCTAACTGTAATAATTAAATAGTACATACAGAAACATTCAGCTCCAGTACGACTGATAACGTGATCAAACCTAATGCTACAACAGTACAAAGGACCACATTCCAGCATCATTACATATATGTGTGTGTGTGTGTGTGTGAGAATATATACTGTATATAAAGCTTGCAATTTAAAATTCAATCAGACCATAAAGCAGTGTTGCTAAAACAAAAATGTATTTTATCACATCAGATGATTAGATTGGCACAAAGTTTTGGCATGCAATTTGATGGTCAGACAGAGACTTTATTATTTGGGAAATGTGGTAGTAACTCCAAAGCAGCAGGTCTGAGGGCACGTGCAGGACCAGAATGACCTGCAGGGATGGCACTGCAGTGTCCATTTCATACTGTAGCATGCACTGTGTCACGCTACATTCAGGATCACAGTGAATCTCACTGCCAGACTGCTTCAAGGTGCAATCGCTTCGAAAATTAATTTAAAGCCTGCCTGTCTGATTGGACGGTAGTGAAAAGTCTGCCTGGAATTTGATTGGTTGCGTGCAGCTGTGTGCCTGGAAAACTGGTCTGCATGACTCTGCTCACAGGCAGATTTGTCCACAGGCCTGTGGGTTTTGCTGGCCAATCACAGTTTAACAAACCCCAACCAAAGTATAAAAACATTGTTCTGAGCCATAGTTTCCATTTTAGACACTATACAGACACTTAGTTCTAACAGCAAAAGGTTAAAGTATTGAAACATATTATTGGACTAATTGTAGTTAGCTATTTTATCTCATTATATTTTATAACCTCTTAATTAAACATGAAACATTATCCAGTCAGTGTTGTCCTCCTCTGGTAGGTTATACAAAATATTGTCATCTCTAAAGCCTGTCAGGACATTTTAATGATTTAAAAAAAAAAAACCTTTGTTGATAGTTTCACCCTGTCATTCACCTGGGAGTAAGTCCTCCAATTTCAGAGGCTCAAAAGTAATTGGACAAACTAACATAATTATAAATATAAGGATTTTTAATACTTGGTTGAACATCCTTTGCAGTCAGTGACCTCCTGAAGTCTGGAACATCATGGACGTCACCAGATGCTGAGTTTCCTCCTTTGAGATGCTTTGCCAGGCTTTTACTGCAGCCGCCTTCAGTTTTCTGGTTTGTGGGTCTTTCTGCCCTCAGTTTAGTCTTCAGTATGTGAAAAGCTGCTCACACGGGTTGATGTCAGGTGACTGATTCGACCACGGAAGAATATTCCATTTCTTTGCCTTGAGAAGCTCTTGGGTTGCTTTGCGGTATGTTTTGGGTCATTGTCCATCTGTACGGTGAAGCACCGTCCTGTCAGTTTTCCATCCTGCTACTTCCATCAGCAGTCACATCATCAGTAAATTAGCATTCATCATGACACTCATCAATTCGGCTATCATTACTGACAAGACAAAAACAATATGAATGTATAAAACTCTGACTGAAGTCTGGATTTGTGTTGCTAGTAAATAAAAAACGGACCCGTAAGGAGTTTATCCACTCTGTAACAACAAGTTCAATGCTGCTGTCAGCGATTTAATTATTTTCATTTCCCTTTTTCCTTTCTATGTTCTTTTTTTCCGTTGGAGGCCACTGAGGAAGAGGTCAAATTTAAAACGGCACTATCCAGATGCTATGAAAAGCCTTTAATGCCTGTTCCAAGCACTGAACCAACAGTGCTCAGTGTATCGTAACTCCCCATGCAGTGTTGCAAAAATCATAATTTTTCACCTCCAGGCCTCGTTATGCCCCACAGCTCCTTTGATCGTCATGATAATCGAAGGCATTGGATTTGGCATTTTGTGCATGCTATAAACGCTGCAGGCAGGAGATGTTGACGCTACCTGACAGGCATAACCGAGCACCAAATGAACACTGGTGAGGGTTCAGTTTGGCAGTAGCTTTATATTTTCATAGTAAATCTTCTACCTCCTTTGACAATTAAAACAATCTTCAAACATTATTAATCCCATTAGGACCAGAGATTAATGTTTTAAATTATAATCACATGTATCTATGTACACAAATGTCATTAACTCCACACATGTCCCATTGAATTTTTCTTTTTGTATTAGCAATTAGCATATACTTATTGTTCTTATCGTGCACTTATGAGAACGGCTTCAAAAAGGTGTTATCTGAGTTTCTCTCCAGCTCTCTGCTCTGCACAGCAGGCTTTGATTTAGCTCCTTTGCTTTCACTAAGCTTATCTGCAACTGGCACAAAGTGAGCCATTGCTGCAGCGCCGTCCAATCAGCTGCAAACATACACTCTCCACTTCCTGGTCTTTATCGACCCGTGACATCTGATTGGACTGAGAGAAGCACAAATGCCCCGTTCCTCTCATCCACTCCTGTTGTCCTTTTCTGAAATGGCTGACACATTTAGCTTTAGGGTCATTGCGGCCGGAAAATAAACAGGGATGCAACACAGAAAATGAAAAACATGTATGAGTAAGTCAAATTAGTGAATTGAAACCTTAAAAATCTGAGAAACAGTATCATTATGAAGACGTGTCTCTCAGGCAGCGGCAGACAGGACAGAAAGTGGCGGTAATGGCAGTCGGCTTTCAGCGGCAGCACCAGCTGTGCCCGATCCAAATGGGCACCGACAGCGATTCAGGCCAAGCAGGGTCAGATGAGGACACAGTCACAGAGGGGGGAGGGGAGAGGGTTTGGGTGGCGGGGAGGGATGGAGAGAGGAGGAAGAAAGGCAAAGAAGGCAAAACGGATTGTGAGGAAATGGGGGAGGGAGGAGGAGAGGAGAGAACGAGGGTGCGTTTGGTACGATGAAGGAAACAAAAGGACAGCAAGAAAGGCAAACAAAAGGCGACAAGGTTAGACCGATGGATCTGTTTGCTGATATATGAGACCAATAATGACTTTGTGGTAAACGCAGATAATAAGTGATAAGTTAAAATGCATGGATTTTGGAACCAGAACATGTATTTCTGCAAAATCCTTTTTAGATTTCGCAAAAGAAGCAACATGTTAAATCTAGTGTGTTTGCCAAAACCTTCCCTGAACTTAACCATCTGCCTACAATACCTGTGCATTGCAACTACAGTAAGGTTAAGGTTGGGGTCAGATCATGAAAAGCTATGGTTAGGGTATGATTAGGGTACGGCAACTAACATTCTTACAAAGCAATCAATGAATCAATGAAAAGATGAACGTTTACATCAGGTCTAGCAGTGATGGAACACAAACTCCGGTGTCGTCGACACCCTACATCCACCTCACCTTTACATTCTGCCTTGCATTGGCGCTGAACGTTGTCACACAGCATGGACTCTGATATGCACATTCCTACGGACATAGGGCTGTTTTTTCCACCTGGCTAAGAAAATTTTTCAGACAACAAGTAGCATGCAAATGGGATTGGCATTCCATTTTTATTTTACTTCTACGGAACTGAATATGAAGTCTATGCGGGCGGGAGGGAGGTGGAAGTTCCCTCGTAATCAAAATCAATCTCAACAAAATAAAGCTCATTCCTTATTAACTGTGCTTTGGATGAATCTTTATCTACCAGGAGGACCGACTCATTCCAGGTTCTATCTGTACTTCCCATCATGTCTGCCTGCAGCTCCGGATTCAATCCTCTTAGCTTTGTCTTTTCCCAGCACAACTGAAAGATTCCCAAGACCGGAGCCAAGCGAGATCATAGATAAACGTTAAAACCCTTATGAGGAAAACGCTGTCAGAGGGGAGACCACCAGTCCAAGCCAACAGATGCTGATTAGTGGCCCTTGCAGAGGGGTCTTTTCTTTCCTAAGAGTTGATTGCCAAAGAATAAATTAGTGACCGTGCAATAAATTAGTGGCTGTGCAGTACAGGAATGTTAAGGAGCTTGGCATCCCAACGAAGATTAGGAAAACAATTGATAGGTTCATTCTGTGGCGCTCAGCAGGTGCTCCTCTGCTTTTATGACTTACTTCTGTAGTCCTGCATATTAGAGCGGCTGTGGCTCAGAGGGTAGTGCGGTCGTCCTTTAACCCCAGGGTTGGTGGTTTGATCCCAGCTCTCCCTGTCAAAGTGTCCTTGAGCAAAACACTGATCCCCATGGCAACTGTGTGAATGGGTGAATTAGACTACTGTTAAAGCTTAGATTACTGTTACAGTGCTTTGGGAACAGTTGAAAAATGCTATACAAGTAAGGGTCCATTTACCATTACTTTCCTAATGGTAGTAGAATCCTGACAGTACACGTGTCTGCAGCACTGGCTTTGAATTTTGAATACTTTCTACTCCCACTCTAAAAATGTAATTGTCTAAAGTTGTTCTCTACACCTCCAGAAGGCCTTGACAGGCCTCCATCATTAAATATATTCAATCTGGGTCATTCGATGCATTCTGAAAATGAAATGTGCTGAATAACGTTGTATTGTATTGCACTTAAATTTTTCAAGAGGGCCACGTTAACTTACCTTGGCTTGTCTACTTTCAGAAAAATGATTTACACTTAGCAGAATAACCCCCAGATTGTCTGTGGCTGCAGCACATTCTGGTCTGTTGAGGCCACTGTGGTGGAGAGATTGGTCTCTGTGCTTCCTGTATGTCAGCGCAAAATGACAAATAAATTAGCTTATGGCATTTATTTGTTTTTTATTCCCCAGTTCCTTTAGAGGTGGACATAAAAGCTGACAAGTACCGCTGATGCTCTGGGTTGTGCCAAAAAATTCAAATTCAAACTGTTGCAGCTGTGTTGGAAACACCTTGAAGTAATGTCTAAGTTTGACCAATTATACATAACTACAACAAGGAAAATATGTGATTTTTGGGGGTGAATGAGAGAAATGAATAACCAAACAAGTTCCAGATGCAGAAATGCATTGCTAAAACCTATTTTCTAATTAGCAGAATTAGAGACTTAGGTTTTGTGCCCCAGGTTTGCACAAACCCTGATAAATGGGATCTGGAGCTGTGTTGTTTGTCTACCTGGGGGTCCACGGCATGAAAATGTTTGAGAATCTCACATCTTAAACTTCAAATAACAACCGAGGCGGAGTGCAGCTCTACCCTCCAATGTTAGAGGGACGACCGGTATTGGTTAGTTGCAGTGCCGCCATTTTATGTCAAATGGACTCTGGGGAAGATTAGGAGATACTTTTGTCAGACAGGCCACGGCTGAATAGAGAGAAAGAAAGGGTTTGAGAAAGAAAGAGGCAGAGCAAATGAAACTGGACGATGAAGAGCCATGGGGAGACCGAGTGAAAGAAAAGGGGCTGAAGAGGGAGGGAGAGGTAAGCGATAGAGAGAAGGCCAAATGTGTCTGGGAAACTTTTGGAGCTGAGGTGCATTGTGGGAGAGCAGACAGTGTGTCTGGGGGGTCTGAGGTGTGGATTAATGCCAGCGATTGGAGGAGGGCTGCCGCAGTTGTGCGTGAGCAGAATATCAGACGGAGGGAGAAGAGAGGGGAGAAGATGGGAAGGGTACAGACACTGAATTTTGGGAAAGGGGTGATTTTCCGCTGGCAAAACGCTGGGACAAGCCGCTCGCTCTGTGTGAAAGGGGGCGCGAGTGAACCTCCGCAAAAAATTTAAAACGGCGCACGTATAGAGCCCTCATTTGCATGGAGTTTACCTTATTAGCAGCTGCTTAAATTAAAAGTTGAACGAGGAATAATCCTGAAGTCTTAGAGGAGGAGGACAACACTCCGTTTTGACTAATCATCCTGTAATGCTTCAACTCATTTAAAGCAACATGTAGTAAGACTGCAGAGAGCTGCTACAGACCAAACAGCCACAGTCCAAGATACTAAAACTCAAGTCTGAATTCATCATGTGTATTTGAGGCAGAACCCATAATCCATGTTCTATTAAATGGCACCGTACAACTGTCACTTCTGTATGAGAATCAATTTTAAGGGATTATTAAGGACCCTGACTCAGGCTAAAGGCTTGACACAGTAAAATTTCATTTCAGCAAGATTATTGTGGATCTACTATGAGTTTAAGGCATTTATTTGTTTTTATTCCCTGAAGGAAACTTCATGCTAGCTTTCTGTGTGCAACAGGTCGTACAGGAATCAGCATGTGAAGGCCTGTAAAGGACGTACTCAACATCACAAGAACAGGAAAAATACAAGACAGGTCAAATTGGACTTCGCCTCATTCAGATCCCAGGAAAAGTCAACCAGTTATTTGCCTTTACACATACACAGCAGAGTAGCTGGATTACTGAGAGGCTTTGGTGGTGGCCCCCAAATGATAGTGAGAGGCAACAGTTTGCAAACTCTTTAAGGAAAACCTTTCCCAGACTATTCTCCTCCAGTGGAAACACCAGAGAAGTTTGTATGTTGACATACAACATGTTAACTAGCACAGCTCCATGTACCAGTCTCCATGTCGGCTCTTCACTAAGTTCCAGGAAGGAAAGAAAAGTGACTTTCAAATTACTGCAGACAATTTGTTAAGCATCCCCCCCCAAGTTTCTAACATTCACAAAGCTCTACTGGGTTCCTTTTTGGAATTCCTTAAAGCTGCTTCTCAGTTTGAAAATTACAAATTTTTAATATACCCCTGAGACAAAGATTCATTTTTGACCTTGGGAACATACAGCACATCACTAATAAAATAATGCCCTGGCTCAAGGTTCACTTACTTGCTTATTTCTGGATACTTTGACCCTCGTCAGCAAACGGAACTTGTTCAAGTGTCATCACGTGACGTAAGCACAGTATTTCAGTGGGGTGTGACATAACCCCTACTTGGAGGCTCATTTCTGGAGCTTTTGACTGTATTCCACACCCTTCTTCAGTATTTGAACCCTGCTTAGGTTTCACCTCAGTACGGAATTATGAAAAGCTCTGGAAATAAGCTATTAAGTGAACCTTCAGGGTAGAATATTCTTAATTAATCTTTTAATGTGCATCGTCTGAGCTTGCGTAAGCGAGAAAACACAAGTTGTGCAAGTGCATACAGGCATACTAACTGGACTGAAAGCAAAGCTCTCCTCTGGATTTTGCTTTCTGCATTAGCATTTGCTGTACTAATTACGTTTGTAGGTAAGATTGGCCAGCGAAGACGTGGTGTGAAAGTCATAAAACACAGTGGAAGTTAAGGGTGTGGAAGTGCTGGTGCCGATATAAGCCTTTAATGCTGTCGTCCCTGGGTTGTGTCCCATCTCATGTTAGTAGTGTTGAGGTTTTTTTTGGGGGGGTGCGGTTTGTAAACACACATAGATGATGGAGGACCCATAACCAATTGAATTTTTAAGGCACCCATCCCTTTTTCCCAAAACATAATTGCTAATATGAAAAAGCTGCGTACGAAAGTAAATAGGAAAGTCCTTGTCCGTCACGATTATGGGAGATTTAAGCAATTTAAACCAATTTTCGAGTATAACTACAATGGTTTGACTTTAAGTCTTTCATGGTCCACATATGGACTCTAAACGGACCTTCTTGGTCACATCCTGATTGGTTACATACTAAGTATTGCCTGATGAATATGTAATGTCAAAATGTCATAGCTGTACTAACACAAATCATTTGGGAGGTAAGGTAAGGTAAACTTTATTCATAATGCGCCTTTCGAAACATGAGGTGCTGTACAATAATAAAGATCAGTGATGCAATAAAAACAAACATAGTTAAAGATGGTATATGCGCACACATAAAAATATATATACATACAAACTTACATACATACACATATAAATACATATAGCTGCACAAGCATGTGGACAACTCAAAGTGCTTGCTAAACAGGTGAGTTTTAGCAATTTCTTGGAATTATTCACTGACTCCGCATTTTTAATCAGTAATGGGAGACGGTTCCACAGAGTGGGGGCTGCCACGGCAAATGCTCGGTGCCCCTTAGTTTTTAATCTAGTTTTTGGGACGACCAAGAGGCCTTTATCAGAAGACCTGAGAGATCGGAGATATAGAGTGGGGCCAGCCCATGTAGCGTTGTAAGTGATTAAAAGAATCTTAAAATCAATTCCACTGACAATAGGTAACCAGCATCTATTCAGTGTGTGGGCACATTGCTCTTGCCTAATACAATATTACATACACACCTTTGTGGATAGGATTCTGGCTGTACGTTCAAAGCAGCAAGAGTTGTTGATCAACCTTTCTGAGTTCCGAAAGATTGTCGAGGGCATGTCTTTTAGAAAGACTGATCCTTAGTAATTCCAGTGGAAGAATGATACATGGGAGGATCCCACAGCAACAGAAGTGCTGCGATTTGCCCACCAAACTGGAGATTTGGGGGTTTTGGCACGAGGTGATGCTTGGTTAAAGTTTGAGACAGCTGAGTTTAAATATAAAGTTTAACTATGATACAATCAAATGTGGCTGTAGTTTGGTAACAGTTTGGTGTAGTTGCATTTTGGAGAATGCAGGCAACTCTTTGGTCTCTGCCCATAAGTGCAATGGGAGCCATAATTACCCAGATGAGTAGATACATTTTATTTTCGGGGGGATCTAGTCCCTGCACTTGAATACCCAGAATTCCTGTAATGTGATGTCAGCATGCAGCATGCCCCTGTTTGGCAAACCGGCCCGTCTGTGACGCCTTGAACTGAAGAGTAACAAAGAGACGAGGGAGCAAAAGAGCTCCTTTTAGCCAGTCCAGCCTTCTGTGGACGTTAGCGCTCATTCGCTGCTGTAAGGAGACAGCTCGTGCCACACATTTGAATTCTAGGAGATAGCTCTTCCCTCCACCTGAATTTAATTTGGGAAAACAGGGTAAACTTGCAGCACCTCAGTGGAGTACGTGTGTCTCTGCAGCTTGAATTGACGCTGTCTCTCGGTCTCTGAGTGCTGTATTGATTCACTTGGCACCCACTTATGTCCTATAATGGAACAGAGCTCATGTGTTGTCACTAGCATTTTGGAGAACCGCACGACCCTGCCTATTAATTCCGAGACTAAAAACACGACTAAAGACAAGTCCGGCATTTCTGGTTTGCCGAATGTCGGCCACGCTCCGGTCCTATTACTGGAGCTGGATGTTAGGAAAAGATATCAGTGACAGAGGACGTTTTTTTTTCCCCAGTATTATGATACAGTCAAATCTGGAGCTGCTCCCGAGCTGTGAAAGGCAGGCATATGGAGAAATGGTCTGTATCTGTGCCTCGGTAAACCAGAGCCAAGTCCCGAAATGACTCCTTCTTTTCTATTCGCAGCTGAGGCTAACTAAAGATTGGTATTTGTTTTTGGTGCATGGAAGCTTTCCAAGAAATGTGCGTGTGTGTGTGTGTGCGTGTGTGTATTTCTGTACATGCATTTGTTAGTGCATCCATGAGTGTGTACGGGCAAGCCAGTCAGTCTGCTTCTGGCTGTGTGGGACGCTCTGGGAGACGAGGATACAAATGTGTGTGTGTCCAAGTGTTTATGTGTCGGAGTAGTGGGGCGTTTTGGGACGAGGAGCACTGAGTAGTAGCTGTACCCTCGACTGGACTGTCCTTTTTGTGTTTTGGGAGGGGGGAGAAGGAGAAGGAGAAGAAGAAGAAGAAGGAGTGTGCAGGGAGGAGGAGGGGAAAAAAGGGAGAGGAGAAGAAGGGAAGGGGAGAGGTTCAGGGGTGACAGGAGGATGGCATTTTCCCTTCGCTGAATTTCCATACTCCCCTTTCTCTGTTCTGTTTTGCCTTATTCAGCTGAGCGAGTGAGGAAGTCAAACAAGACAAAGAGAGTTTGCAGTTTCAAGGCTGAAAAAAGAGAGAGAGAGAGAGAGAGAACAATCAAGCCAATTTTCTCCGTTTTATTTTTTTTGGGGGGAGTTTTTATTTTTTTATTTTTTAAGGCTGGGATTTTGGCTGCCTTACAAACAGATGTTGCTTGTCATTTGCTCGTAGTGCAGGGAAAGCAGCTTGTAGATTGCTGAGGTTTTTACAGCCTGAAAGATTACCTCTCGCTTATTTATAGTTATTATTACTTACACGCGGTGAACCGAAATTGTAAAAACACCAAAGAAACGAGTCTGCTTTTCTGTTATCGTTGACTTTTTTCCCCTCCTTCTCTTTCCCCCCACCAGTTTCTCTCTCCCTCTTCCCTTTGCTTCTCTCTTTTGTCTCACTCTTTCCCACCCTCTCTCCGAGCTCCCTTTTCGGAGTGGTTTTGTTACTGTAGTTGCATGCTTGAGCTGGGTGGGTTTTTTTTTTTTTTTTTTGCTGGGCCACAGTGGATATGACTGCCTATACCTTCTGCCAAGCACCGTAGGCCCTGCAGAGTAGAGACAGCAAACATTTGGAAGCTAAACATAAAGGCAAATCGGTAAGTCACCGTGCTACCAACGCACTCCGAGCCTTTTCCACTTTGTCTCTTTGCTTTGCAGCTCTCGCTATTCAACTGTGTGGTTGCTGTCGTGCAGGTTTTCTGTCATGTTTACTGTATATTAGCTGGAGCGAAAGGGGCCTAAACCGAACGCTACCTGTTGGCTAGCCGGGGCTATCTGTTTACACTGTTGGATATTATGGAGCGCTAACGACATGCTACTTCCTCACCTCTCACTTCTTCACCTCCGTCGAACCCCCTCACCCCCTTCTACACACACACACACACCACCTCTGTTGCTGGGTAGATTTGGGCGGGTAGCTCCGCTGGGTTTGGCCACTGGCTCCGTTCTGAACAATGCAGGTGGTGGCCTTTTGCTGGTCTTAGATTTGTCTGGGCTGTTCTGAGTCATCCTCTCACACACACACACACACACACACACACACACACACACACACACTCACGTACTCACACACCGGTGCGGCGGCGGCGGCGGCCGGCAGGGTGCTGTGGACCCTGCTGACCTCTTTGTTCGGCCAACCTCAAGGTGTCCTTCAGCTCGCTGGCAAAGACCCACTGACATACTTTAGGCAACTTGGCAACAGCTTCAAAGTCAGACGTCTCATTTAAATTCAGGCCGAGATCGGAAAGAGGACTTCAGATGGGAGCCTGAGAGCTGCAGTTTGGTCCGCTTGCACTCTTCTTCATCTCGGAGTCTCACGAGTTTCATTTTGTCGCCTGTGCTGCAGACCAACAACTCTCTTCACATCAGACAGGAATGTTGCCGAAACACCGTCCAGATTTGAACTTTTAGTTGCTTTGCTCAGATTTGAGGCGAAAAGCTTGTAATGCAAAGTGAGTGATCAGAGAACAGCTTCAACATCATAACATTTGTAATATTACTTTATTATTCTTCCGGATAGATTTCAGATTTCAAGGTAACACCACTGTGGAGTGTAGGTAGGATTTCTTGCTGTTATTTTTGACATTATTTTAAATGAATGAATTTATACATTTGGGAATGTAGTTCTGATAATAAATCCTCTTATTATACAATATTATATACCCATGCCGTGACTCTTCACCCTGCCAGTTTATATCATTAAAATACAAACCTTTAATATTATTTAAGGTTTAATCTTTATTTATTTCAAAACGCAGCATTAACACCAACTGACCTCAAACAGCTAGTTATTTATTCCGAGACAGTCCACATTATTCTTGCAGCATTTACTGTCGAGTCAGGCATCTTTATGTCGTCGCAAAGTCCCGTTAAACATTCACAGGCATTAAGGCAGCAAAACTCCTGCGCAGGGTTTTTACAAGCGCAATTTTCCTGCAATTTATTTTCAACATTTTATATTGTGCGTGTCTCATTTGAGCTCAGCCACGCGTCTCTTAAAATGCCACTTGAATCTTTCTGCCTATCGTTCACTGAGACGTCTCTCTCTCTCGCGACGAGGAAGCAGAGTGATATCCAGGCGCTGGCATGACCAGCCTGTACGCTAATAATGAAGTACAATGGGAGGTGGAATATGTATTCACTCAGGGATGGTGCAGTGCATTGTGGGATCAAAGTGAGATCGGGAGTTTTAGCGAGTCTTGTGTGATACTTGAGTGAACTTAGATAGTGTTGAATGATGTATGGCCACCAAAACAATTTGTATTTTGTGAATAAAGTTTTATAATCGCAGGAAGTTGCCTTTCTTTCAGTTCAGTTTTTTGTTTCTTTTAAAAAAAAATGGCAGCTCTGCTCTGGGCCTTCATCTTGTCTTTCCTTTGAAATAGGTCAGCTGTGAACTTTCGAAGTCCTCGGTAGAACGGGAGACTCCATCATTTTTGTTGAATGTTCGGCTAATTAATTGCATCAGATTTTCAGCAAAAGGTGTTTGTGTGACGTTTGTGTGTTAGGCTTTAAACTGATCAAATCTTTTTGCTCATTTGCTGCTATTAGAAAGGGATTCTTAACGTACTTGATGCATCAAAGGTTCTGCTGATTAAAGAGCCTTTATTTGCTCCGTCTCGTCGTGCTGGTGGACGTATGAAGTCATCTGCTCACGGCCCCGAACCCGTAGATCCGAACTTGTGTTAACTGACACCACAAGCTTGTGTCTACAGGTCTGCGTCTGTGCGGCTCCAGCGACCCGAGCGGCATCTCTCACCAGCTTTATTAACCATTTCCCTGCAGTGCTGCTTTATTCTGATCGAGACAATTAGTCTGCCCTGGGACGCATGGTTGGTCTTTAGGTTTAGTCTTCTCACTCAAAACCGGAATCCTTTTCTCCCTTGAAACCAACACCAAGCTATCTGTCTCGTAGCTGCCTCAGAAATCTCCACCAGCCGCAAAGTTTGGAAAAGTTAGAGACAGAGGTCCTCGACACTTTCCACACATTTCAGTTTGTCTCCTCCAAAAGTAACTGGACATCAAGGGGTCAGGAGAAGGCTAACGGCGAGTCAATTAAAAGGGAAAATATAATTAGGGCTACCATTTCCTTGTGTGCATTTCGGCTATTTGAGTCAGCAGTCACATAGCTGTTCTAGTGTTAATGAAGTAGACATCGGCCCAATTAGAGAATGCAGTTGGAGTCAGTCACATGAAGAGTTGGGAGAAGCTTTGGAGACATGTTTATCTGCTTTGTGTATAGAGACTGTAGCTAAGATACACTTTTAGGGCAGTCCTTAAAGTGTTACAGTCACTTTGAGATGGGACCCGAGCACGTCATGAACAAGGAGCATCAAGTGGCTTCCTTTTTCGGCTTCACGTGTTTGCACCCTCGCTCCATTTTTTATTCCCTGCGCCACGGAGCCCAGTCCAGGTCTGCTTGCTCCCAGGTTGAGGTAGTAGGTTGTATAGTGGAGAATTACACCCCGGGAGATAACTGTACAACCTCCTAGCTTTCCCTGAGGTACGCATGGCGCTCTGCACAGCTGGATCGATACGATCCAACGCTATTGCTGTATCAGTTACAGCAGCAGCAACAAAACCAAAATAAATACTGTACGCTCCACATGGTGAAGAACAACCCAGGCTGTTTGCTGATGGAGCCGGGGGGCATTAGGGGGTCGACCTCTGGGGATCTGAAGACTGGATTTATGAATATTACACGCGTTAAATGTGACCTTTTGTACAGGACAAAATGTTATTTTAAAAGCGATGCTTTCAATGTGTCCGATTTTCAGATTTTTTATACTTTTGAACGAGTTCAATTTAGATTTTTTAGATTATAATCTCGGCTGCAACTAACGATTGCATTTAGTATCGATCTAATCTGCCGATTATTTTCCCAATTCATTGATTAATCGTTTGGTCCATCGAATGTAAAGAATGCCCATCCTAGCTTCCCAAAGACCAAATAGCTTATTTTGTTTGACCAACAGCCCAAAATCCAAATACATATAATTTACCAACACAGAAGCAGGACAGTTTTGTTTTTTGCTAGACACTTGATTGAAACGATTAACCGATTATTGCCCATACATTTTCTGACAATGGACAGATTGTTAAATCGACTAATTGGTTCTGCTCGAGGTTTCTGTCTGTTAAAAGGCCGTTTTTCCTTGTCACAGTCTCCTAGTGCTGCTCATGGTGGGAATTGTTGGGTCTATATATACGTATATATCGTCGGCCTGGACCTGCTCTACATGAACATATAAAAATAAAACTGGATTTAATTAATTGTTTCAGCTCTAATTATTTGTATTGTGATGTAAATCGGCTAAATTGGCTGAAATCTGATTCCAGATACCTACATGTATCTCTGTCTGCTTGTGTGTATTCGGACCTGTAAGATGAGTGTTTATGTGTGTGTGTCAGCCGTCAGCAGTGCAGCATCTTCGGGTTGATCCACGTGTATCAGGCAGGTAGCGATCAGAAGCACTGCATTGTTGTAGGGCTGACACGGGAGAGCTTTTCATCGGGCTCTGCGTTTGAAACATCCGTTCATTTCCACTCCCGAGGAGGTGACGTTTTACCATCGGCTCAGCGGTAACCTCGGTAATGCTGATGCTGTGTGGAAGACGTCCGGCTGGCTTCAGTCTTGTTGATGACAGACGGCGGTTGTAAAGAATACCAGACACAAAAGGGAAAAGGAGTTTGAGATTGGAACACGAGCCTCAGACAGCAGCATCCCAGTCCGTGTACAGGCAGCGAAATCAAGCGTCACAGTGAACAATTATTGTCACAATATTTCCAATCGACAGACGCAGGGATGCGTGAAAACTACTGCTGTCAAAATGTTTGACACGCGAAATATTGTGACAGGAGATCTACTGGAAATGAACAATTACAGCAACACACAGAAAAGTCACGTCACGGCATTTGGTTGGCTTTTTAAAACCTAATTTATTTTGTTCACTGCCCGGAATCCGTTCTTCATCTCGCACCTGTGCCCATTTCAAACTTTTCAATCAAATCAAAACAGTTCAGTTTGAGCCGAAATCAGTTCTGCAACTGTCCCCTCGTACCAGCTGTCAAAGAGAATCCCTTGTTTTTCTTCTGCTCTCTCCACTGCATCCCAACCTCTCCTGGCAGAGGTGAACAGTGTGTAGTGTGGCCGGCCTGCCTGCTGCTCTTACAGCCTTCAACACTCACCAGTGCAGCGGCAGCATATATGTATTAGGCTTCACATATGCTGAAAATACACTGCCTGCCGCTCTCTGTACAGCTGAGGTAATAGGTAGAGGAGCAAAAGACTGCCCCCTGTTGGTTACCGCTGTGAAGTGTCCAGCTGTTGCAGGTTTCGATTAGGTGACTTGGCAAATGATGGGAGTGATTTTTTTATAGCATATATGGCTATCCTAAAGTGAGACACACGGGTGTGTGGGGTTTTTTCGATGACTGTATGTGGCGTCATCAATCCAGACCCGAGCAGAAAGTGAGTGTCCAGCTTTGTGGTCTTTTACGCTGTCTTCATCTTCACTCGCCTCCTTTCTTCTCTCCTTCGTATCAGACCTCCAAATGCTGTTTCCTTGCCATCTGTGTGTGCGTGGCACCAACACACTCGATTTTGTTTTCTGTACCCTTCCTCTCCCATTTCCAAATCCAAGAGATGTCAGCGTAGCTACTGCTGATGTACACTTACTCAATGCAATGCTGAAGTGATATTAATGCTTGTTTGCCTCGAGTTGCCCGGCACTTTTATTGCGCTTTAAAATCTTGTTTTGATGGGTATTTGTTATTTCAAGGCCAGCAGCTTGAGAATTTTGAGATGAAATTGAGCATTTAAATTCATAGTTTTAATGGTGCCCTACAAAAAAAGAAAATGGCGTAGAACAGAAAGTTTTAAATGCTGCTAATAATAATAACTAGAACCACCTTCTTCCCGAACCTTTATTTCCATCATCACCGTTCCCATAGCAATGACCCCCATGACCTCTACAACGCCTGTCCCCTTCGTCCCATCAATCAGATGTGACAGCTGTCAATCAAAGAGCCAACAGCGGCCGCTGCTGCCTCGGCCACCCAGCGAGGAGTGTGTCCTGCGTGTCACCCTGCCCTGCTCAGTGCACACACACACTGCATGTTTGGTCCTCGGCCCGGTGCGGTGTGCTTCTTTGCAGTCCTGCTGCTGTTTCACCCGGTGCGTGGGCTCGCGTGACAGATCTGGGTCTCTATCGATGCACTACTTGGCCAGCTGGGACCGGTTCTTGGCCTTTTTGCCAGCACAGAACAAATGCGCGCAGAGAGGTGAGGTGGCATCAAGCGAATCCGTGGCGCTGAGCCGCCATTCACCTGGACGCAAAGCTCAGCGTCGATGGAGGTTCACACTGTGTATTTACATGGCACACGAAAAGCCCCTCTTCTTAAGCACTTTCTGCGTTTGTACTTGTTGGTGCATCTCCCTACGTGTGCACGCATGCCTCAGTGTGCACGTGTGTGCAGGCGTGTGTGAGCCTTTTGTCTGCCTGCTGTCAAAGCGTGTTAATGTTAGTGCCTCGCCGAATAAATGAGGATGGCTGCTCCTCTGCGTGTGTGTGTACGTGTGCAATAAGAGGGAGATTTTAAAATTGGTAGCGTCAGTGTTTTTTTGCAGGGGGGGGGGGCAGGGTGCTATAGATCCAGCACGGTTTTCTCCGGCAACTGCAGCTGTATAGAGAAGCGACACGATACGCCTTCTGCCAGACAGCAGTCAGAGAGGATTGGAGATTAGCCGGAGTGCCGACAGAGCCGGTCGATCAGTCAGTCAGTCAGTCAGGGAGGGAGGGAGGGAGGGAGGGAGCAGAAGAAAAAGAAAAGCAAGGGGGCAGTGTAGTCCCGGGGATTTCTCTTCCCCCAGTCTGCTGGCCCCGTCGTTGATTTGAGCCTACTGTCGGTCGTATGTCGCCGCACTCCTTCTCTGCTCCATCTGTCCCTCCCCCCATCATCTCTCCTCTTTCTCTCCTTCCTCCCTCTCTTTCTCTCCTCCCTCTCTTTCTCTCTCTCTCTCTCTCTCCATACCAAAGCTTGCCAGTGGAGATTAAATGTAGCCTCTATAAGCCAAAGCACATCATGTAGCAATGTTTCTATGGTTCCTTCTTTCTCTCACAGACTATCGCTCTCTCTCTCTCTCTGTCTCTCTCGCTGTCTCTCCTTCCGTTTCTGCAGCGACAGTGTGAATTACGTGAGGCGCAGGATAACAGAAAAGAAAGAGAAAGAGAGTGCAAGGACTGGAAAAGTGGATTTTTGCATGCGTGCAGAAGAGAAGAGGGGATTTGTTTTATGGGTGGAAAACGGACAGCGGCAGCGAAAGGAGGACTACTTTCTCTCTACCTCCCTCCCCCCTCACCTCTCTCTCTCTCTCTCTTTGACACAGAGGAAAATTGATGTCCCCCTCTTTTTTTTTTTCTTTTTAAAACATATTTTCCCTCCTGCTAATCAACATGGGAAAGAAAAAAGAGCCAGGGAGAGGATTGGGGGGGGGGGGAGTAAAAGACAGATTGAGAGTAAAGAGGTGGAGGACTAATATTGGGTGGGGGGGGGGGGTTCATTTTTTTTCTTGTCTTATCTCTTTTACAGCTCTGCATGTGATTGAAAGAGAGAGAGAGAGACGACAATGTGAGGGAAAGAGAGAAAGCGGAGCGAGACAAGAGATCAGCAGGCGCATTCGTTTTGTCCTTTAACTTGGGAGGTGTGTGTGTGTGTGTGTGTGTGTGTGTGTGTGCATTTTTTTTCTTCCCTCACCAACCTGCCTTGGACCTGCAGGTTTGGATTAAAAAAAAAAAGTAAGTAGAGGCTCGGGTGCAAAGAAAGGCAAATGAGTGTGTCACTGGTTTGTGTGTGCAATGCAATGCATGAGTGTGTGTGTGTGTGTGCGCACCCCCCCCCCCTTCAGCAAGGCAGCATACTGGTATGCTTCACTGGCACTGTGTCCTTGGCTGCAAGCACTGATTCCATGGCTCGATGCTCGCACTTTTATTTTATCTCCCCCACCCTCCCCTCCCCCTCTCTCTCCTCCCTCGCTGCCTACCTGTTCTGTCCAACCTTTAAGTATCACTTCCTTTCAGCGTTTCTCGACTCTCTCGAGTTCTTGCTCTGTGTGTGAGAGAGAGAGGGGGGAGAGAGAAAGAGACAGGAGAGGGGGGAGAGAGAAAGAGACGGGAGAGAGACGGGAGAGAGAGAGAGAAAGAGACAGGAGAGAGAGAGAGAGAAAGAAACAGGAGAGAGAGAGGGGGAGAGAGAGAGAGACGAGAGAAAGAGTTAGAGGGGGAGAGAGAGAGAAAGAGACGAGCGAAAGAGAGAAAGACAGGAGAAAGAGAAAGAGACGGGAGAAAGACAGGAGAGAGGGGGGAGAGAGAGATAAAGAGACGAGAGAGAGAGAGAGAGAGAGACAGCGTCCACATGGTTCATTCCGGCTCGGTCCTGCCTCCCGTCATCGTGCTTCTCTTTCTTGTCTCCGTCCGTCGGTCCATCGCCGTTATTTCCGCCAGGCTCCGAGCGGCGCACCGGGAGGGGCGGCCCGCTTCCTCGCGTAGCGGGGGGGGGGGGGGGGGGGGGGGGGGGGGGGGGGGGGGGGGGGGGGGGGGGGGGGG
>JAVQJF010013433.1:0-25428 GCA_036023855.1 Gadopsis marmoratus | reverse complement strand
CCCGAGATCTCTGTGTGTGTGTGTGTGTGTGTGTGTGTGTGTGTGTGTGTGTGTGTGTGTGTGTGTGTGTGTGTGTGTGTGTGTGTGTGTGTGTGTGTGTGTGTGTGTGTGTGTGAGTGAGTGAGTGAGTGAGTGAGTGAGTGAGTGAGTGAGTGAGTGAGTGAGAGAGAGAGAGAGAGAGAGAGAGTGAGTGTGCAAGAATATGTGATAGAAAGGAAAAGAGATGGGATGGGAGAATTAAAAACAGGAAAGGAGGAAAAGAAAGTTGTGTGTAGGTGTGTGTGTGTGTGTATGAGTGAGAGAGAATGACGGAGAATGAGTCCCTCTTCTCTCCCACAGACAAGAGAGGGGGGCTTTGCGAGGAGCTTTGGACCGTCACCCAGCCATGGCTGTCATCCAAGCCCCCCCCCTATCCAGGTCTTACTCCCTCTTACTCCACCTCCGCAGTCTCTTCCACCTCTGATCCAGGATCAGTGGTTCCCGGGGCCCTGATAGGTGTCAAGGTCCATTAACCTGGAGCAGGTCTTATCATATTCATCAGCAAGATCAGAGATCAGATTTATCTCTGTTTTTTATCAGATTTGAGGCTTCAGAAGGCTGCCAGAGATGTCATGGCTGTATGGTAATGTGATGGAGGCTAGTGACAGACACCCCAGTGTAGCAGGAACACTCTAGCAGGTACAGCCGTGGATCCACACAGTCGTGGACGCACACACAGTTTCTTTTAGAATCTGTCAGCAGTTGCTTTTTGATGGGGCTGTCAGGTTTGATTAGTTTATGAAACAAGAGTAACTCACCCACTGACCTTTCTAGGCTTCCCGTTTTTAGCAAAATTTAATCTAATGTAAAAACAGTTGTAGTCTATGAGCAACGTCTTGTGAGGCATGACGTGCTACTTTTTGTTTCTTTTGGATGCAAGTACGTAAATATGTAAAAATATTAAAAAGTAAAATGAAGTCTTGTTTATTTTTCATTTGTGCGCAGAGAATATAATGTGCATTATGACCAAGCGATATTAGGGTCACTTGATCAGGTAAATCTGGGTAAAATGCATGTTCCATTACTGATTTCCATAATCAAGTGCACGCAAATCATAGAAAAATTTGAAAAAAGGGAGATTATGCGAAAGAAGCTGCAACGTGATATCAGCGTATCTTAATATTTTGTACATACAGTGTAAAAGAGGGATTTAAAAGTTAGTAATCCGCCACATCACATATAAAATCCAAACCCTTGTGAGAGGAACACATCAGCAACAATATTTAAATGTACTGTTTTACCCGTTCTTGACTTTTTTTTCAGTCTGCTTGTTATCTTTTGAATAAATATTTTTCATTTCTTTGACATTTGGCATTTCACGTCCCCGCTGGACTCTACCAAATGTCAAATAGTTTGACACGTTCCAAGGCTAGCCACTCATTTTAATTCAGTGAGCAGCGCCTCCCACATGACCTCCGACCCTAACTCTGACCCCCAGCTGTGAACCCAACCGTGCTCTCGGGCTGCTAATGAATTATTGCTGACTCATCATGACACTTTGGGCTACAGGACACATGGCTGTGGTGCTCAAAAAGTCATTTAGGTCCCACACTCTGTCCGCTGCACCCACAGGGAGCTGCAGGGCTTTTGAGCTCAGGTTTGGGATATAAAAAAACAAAACAAACTGCCAAAACAAGAGTGTAGTTTTGAAGTTTAGATACCTTAATCCATATTTTGTCATTCTGAATGGATGTAGGGAATATTTAGTGATTATAAATGGTAACATGTCAGTCAGAGCTTATATTCTTATATTCTCTGCCAGGGACATGAATGAAAACGCAGTTTACCTGTGAATCTAACGGAAACATACTATATATTAGTAGTCATGTGAAACCTGCTTCGTTATTCGCCGAACCGAACAAATGTTGCTTTCTGGTTTAAACAAAAGAGATTATAAAGTTAAAAGGGTTGTGGATTTATGAAAGAGATTTGAAGACTAGAAGACTGAGATTGCATTTTTTTTATATTCTCACAGAGACAAAACAGACACGCAGTAACCAAAGCGCACACGCGCACAGACACAGACACAGACACACACACACACACACACACACACACACACACACAACTCCTGCAATCCGGCCCTCATCAACATCCTTCTTGGAAAATCACTGCAGCTCTGAAAAGTCATTTCAGCCACAGTAGCAGCAGGCCCTTAAAGATTCATATTCCTATTTACTGTCTGCCTCTCCTTTCTCACACACATGCATACGCACACACACAAAGCTACAGACACATGCACACACATGCATACACACCAAGCCAACTAACCCAGCAGGGTTAGGTTCATGAATAAAGTGGGGAATTAGTGTGGACCTGGAGAAATCAGATAGACAGATAGAGAGAGGTGGAGGACAAGAAGAGGGAGAAGGAGAATGAAAATCAAGGAAGGGGCAAATCTATGGAAGGAAGGCATAATCAGTTAGCGATCAACAGAAAAGGGAAATTTGGAAGAGGAGAGGAAAGAGGGAGAGAGGAAGACTGAACTGAGAGAGGCTAATACAGAGGAGGAGAGGAAGATAAGAACATTATTAGAACGAAGAAGACATATAGAGAGTGAGAGACAGAGAGGGAGAGAGGGGTGGCTAGCACTCCTAATTTAAATTGCTTATGTCAATCCTATGCTGCATGTAGAGATAGCACAAAATGTCCATTTGTCCATGTGTGCATTTGTGAAAGGAGCTAGATCATTGTGGTAGTGAATATCTAGACACGGCTCAACATGCCAGGTATAATCTGTAAAACCTCTGCATAATCCCTACTCCACACCCCCCCCACACACACACCAGAGAGATATTGACTCAAATAACACATTTATTACCAAAGTAATAATGTGTTTTAAAGCAAGCAGCCCATAAGTGAATAATGCTCACTGATATGAAGCTGCCGTCTACATTACTGAAATCGGGAATATCATTGCACCATAAAATGACATTACGTTTACAGGGAAAGCAGAGGCAGAGGGAAGAACTGAGGGAATCTTGATGCTAATTTTCTGTAAATAAAAGAAGCAAGAAAATAATCACAAAAACAATGACACAATGAAAACAGAAAATCCGCAACAAAGGGACAGTAAACATCTTTCAATCACCAGAAGGGCTACAATCATCACAGGATGCTACACTACCCAGATGTGCAGGCTCATGCGTGTGCATGTGTGTGTACCAGTGTGTGTGTGTGTGTGTGTGTGTGTGTGTGTGTGTGTGTGTGTGTGTGTGTGTGTGTGTGTGTCATAGGGGAGAGAGAGGCAAGAGGCCGTTACCCTGCACCCAGATAATAACCTGGTTTTATAATGTTGCATATCTATATTCAGGCCAATTCCCCCTGGAGGGAGCCAGAATAATAACGCTGGCCATTTTACCCGTCCTAGTGGGCGGCCATTTTCTGCTCTGATTCTCAGAATGGACCTCTCCTCATTCCCAAGGTGGCATGTAATGGATGCCGCAATGAGATGGAGTGACATTGTGGTGTCTGAAATGTGAAAAGCCTATTTGCCGACCTGCCCTCCCTTAACGGGGTGGCTGGTGGCGATATGGGAGATGTTTATGCCTAATCCTCTTTGCTATTCCATATGTTGTCATTTCTGATGATTGTCTGTATTTACGGTAAATTGGTAAATTTAGAAAATAGGTGCAAAACGGCCAATATCTTTTTATCCAAAACAAACGTAATCCCATCAGAGTTCTGAGAATGGCCATACTGTGATATTTTAATATCCTGATTGTGTGGAGTTTTGCATATATCACCAGAAAACAAAGGAAAAGTGTTTTATTATCTAAAAATTGAATAATAGTGCTGGCTTGTGAGTATAACTCTTGCACACGCACACACATTTATTACCAGAAGGAGTTTCTATCAACCATAAAAGTAAAAAAAAAAAAAGGAGCTGGATACGAGTTCCAGACAGAATTGTAAAGAAGTATCTCACATATTACAAGATTTCATCATCCGCATACAGTGCAAACACAGTTTGCAAGTTGAGGAGTGAGGGAGGTCTGGAAGCAAGAGGGACTGACTCCACTCCATACTATCCTTGTGAAATACCGTCCCTCTGACCAGTCAATTTCAATAACACTACAGACAAAGAAAGGTTAGCGTCCATAGATTTCCCATCGTAGTCATGCACACAGAACTGCACTGTAAGCCGGCCGCCTCTCTCTCTTCTGAACTCTAAATGCTACTCACTCATATTCTCCATCCTATCCCTTACCTGTTCAATAATTCACAGACTGTAGCTTGCTCTGTCCTTCCAAACCTTTGAAATGTAACCTACATCCCACAAACACACCATTCCTGTTATCCAACTGATGACATGAGTTTATTCTGGCCCTTTGCTTGTTGAGTGGAGGGAGAAATGGAAGGGAAAGGCTTCACACTTCAAAGATTATTGACCGATATTGACAAGTTGATAGTAGATAAAACAAAAGTGCATTTCAGATATATCCACTTAAATATGTCTTGATATGGCACCTTTATTTGATATTGCTATTGATTTTCCAGTGGATGGCATACAAAAACTTCTACCTGAACCTCAGCAGCACTTTTTACACTGATTGACATTATGGATATTTGTGAAGAATGGAGTCACGGGAGAAATAAAAAGATTGCTGCTTGATGATGGCTGCTTAAATCCAAAGTTTATATCCTCATTTACTTATTTTCCGATTAGCCTTCACTGGGATCGGGGGAAATACGCGAGAGGAAAAAAACACAACGATAAAGACAAATGAAAGTGAAAAACATTCTGGGAATATTCCCCTGAGAAAATGTTCGCAAAACCTATGGGCAGCAACACAAATTCTAGTCTATAGCAGTTTTGTTGAGTGTAATAAATCAGTCCACCAGGGCTTGTGAAATGGAGGACAGTTGGAGAGTGCAGTACAGGCAGTCAGAGAGAACAGCTCTGTCCAAGACAATCATACGATGTATCATTCATACTGTCAGTATGGTGTCTCTCCTCCTCCCTCCTTCTCTCTCTCAGTCTCTATGTCTCTGTCTGTCTCTCTCGCTCTGGACTCATCCAGTCTCCTGTGGAGGCTATGATGAAGCCCATCTCTCTCCATCACACACAGCTCCCCAGCTGCTTGGGGATTACACATTTCAATGATACATTCACACACGGTGCCATTCAAATAGGCTTTTGTGCTGTTTATTCCCTTCTACAACAGCAGCACAAACAGATATTCTCGTAAAAATGCAACTGGTTCTTGTGGATAATTAACACTACTACTTTAAGGTGCTCACCTATTTTACTGAAACTTTCCAGAGACATCAAGGACATAATAACACCATGTCTCTTTCATGCGTAGAGCTAGTTTTGTGGTATGTCTATTCATTTGTGCTCTCATTCTATTCATCTTGGACTGTGCAAGGTGGTTTTAAAAGAGAGAGTGCTGCATGTGAATCATTTGACCTCTGCGATTTGCTAATGAATGCTGTGAGCAATCACTGTTTCCCAGAAAATGGACAAAAATGATCCCTCGTTCTGTGAACCTAATCATTTACTGCCATTACCGTGTGTGTGTGTGTGTGTGTTGTGTGCGTGTGTGACTGTCTGTCGGATTACCATCCGTGAATGAAATAGTTGTTTGGAATGATACCATGGAGGGAGGAGGGGGCGTTGTTCTTCAAGGTGAAGCAGCAGCAGAGCTGAGGTGGGATAGACTTTTTTATTTTTCGTATTAGCAGCTGAAGATGGAGATAAACGGAGAAGGAAGGGAAGCAAAAGAAAGAAAGAATCCTAAAGGGCTGGGTGACCATAGAAACAAGTGAAATTGTTATTAACTTTCCCCTCCTGCTGCAGCGCTGCACTGAGCTGAGTTTGTCTTTTCAAAAAGGAGTCACACGAATGTACTCCTTCCCTTGGAGCACTTTATTTAAAAATACTTGTAAGCATGTTAGGAAATCAGAGATTGTATCTGCTCTTTAGATCAGACCTAACACCCACACTTCCACCTCAAAGACCAAGTCAAGACCCAAAGGCCCCAGTCTTGCAAGAGCAAACACCCAGTTTACACTATGTTGTCTGTTTTATCCACATTCTGTCATCTTTGTTTCTTTTATTGTTCTGTTCCCACATTGTGTTCCCTCTTACTAAAGTGTGTTGAGAGAGTTTGCGTCAAATGCACTTCAAAGGGAAGTCATCTGTGCATGTGCGCTAGTGTGTGTGTGTGTGTGTGTGTGTGTGCCTGCACCTGTGTGTGCACACAGTAGAAATGTTGCCAGACAGAGACACACAGAGAGAGAGAGAGAGAGAGAGAGGCAGAAACAAAGCAAAGGTCATTCTCAGCATTGTGTGATTAACTGAGTCCCTTGAAATCTCATTTCCAAGGGCTAAATCTGATCAGCACCTCAGACGTGGACACAGAGCCAGAAAACGATGAGGAGAAGAAAGCAAAAGGAGCGGAAGAGGAGGAGAGGAAGGGAGGAAGTCACAGAGAAGAAGACGGTGAAGGAGGAGGAGGATTTGAATGAGAAAATTCCATTTGCTTGACTGCCGCTTATCTCGAACTCTAATGGCCGAGAACAAAGAGAAATCCCACAGTAACCGGTCTCTCCATCAAACGCCGCCATCACTTGCATGGAAAATGAAAAGATGAAATGACTGAGGGCACCCCCACCCTTTCTGTTTCTTTCTCATTCTTTTATTCCTCCCGCTCACCTACTTCTTTGCTCTTTAATGTCATGATGCTGGCCTGATGTTTCGATCAGGAGCTATGCGATTACGCCGTCTCTTGCTCTTAATGTAAGGGTAAAGAAGCTGAGAAGAAATCATGCACTGCTGGAAGATCTCTCAATTAATGGAGCTTCCATGTCTATTCTCAGCTCTCCACCCAGTAAACGTCTCTCACACACACACACCTTCACAGTGCAACTTAAGTACATACATAAAAGTCAGAGGTGCAAAATGAAAAAAGAAGATTGGGTGAAAAAAAAGTAGATGTTATTGAAGGTGTGATTCTATACACTGTCAATACCTTTCTCTTTACGTCACAATGAAGAGAAAGCTTTAGCAGAATCATCTTTTCTTTCTCTTACTTCTAACATCAACACTATATAATCCCTATTTGTGGATTACGACACACCTGTATGTATATGTTTGTGTGTGTGTGTGTGTGTGAGATAATTGGAAGTTTCCTCTAGAGTCTTTCTTCCTGCGTGTCCTTGCCCTTGTGGGTATGTGTTTATACATGTGTGTGTTCAGTGGTGTGTGCGTGATGATTGCATGTTTCTCTGTACTTGTGTGTGCATGTGTGTGTGTGTGTCCCGATAGGGTCACCTTGCATCCATCTCTTACCGTTTAGAGACCCCCTACAAGGATAAAAATCATCCTCTGAACTTAATCCAGGCTTATATCCTCTTTTCTCTCCTAACTCATGAAAAAATGCACACACACACACACACACACACACACACACGAGCCTAGAACACCTGAGCAGAGGGACCAACAGAAGCCAGCTAAGAGTAAAGCCCATCACAAACAGCTGAGTTTGCAGCTCCATGCACAGATAGAAAATAATCTGTGTGTTCTCACTCCTTCCTCAAACCATCACCATCATGCCACATCTTTGATTAATAATTATTTGGATTTTAATTACAAATGTTGCAATTCCTCTCCATAGAGGAGCTCGTGGGTCATTGTTTGAGCTTTAGAACATTATATTTTTCTCTGGCAACCAAGCAAGCAGTAACACTGCCATCTCAACTGCCCAGACTTAGAAGAATTAATGGCATATCTAACAAATTCCAAATATCCAATCAGTCGATTGAAACTGTTTTGTGGAGGGTAGGAGTAGCCTAAAGTCTACAGCTGGCAGTTCTAATCCCCGGATGAGCACTTAACTCCCAAGTGCCCCTGTGAGACTGTTCAGTCGCTGACAGTAGAAGACCGCGGCAGTACTGGGCAGCTCCCAGGTGAAAATGCATGATGGCATGACTGTGAAGCATCACACCATGGGGGGACAAAGGTACACACTCTCAGCAATCTTTCCTTAAACAGACTTTAGATTTTTTAAAGGAGATAAACTAGTCCTTAAAAAGACAGCCTCTATGGTTTGTGAGCATTCTAAATGAAACAGCGTAAGTAAAAGAGAGACAGAATCTCACGCCCTGATTGAATCTGAAAAAAATAAATGAATCTGGTAGCTGTAAGAAACAAAAGAGTAATCAGACAATGAACTGGGTGCCAGACACAGCATTGATTTCAAACTATCTCTCTAAGAAGCCTCAGAGGCGCAAACCATATCCACCTTATGATATTGACCCTGCCTCTAACAAATATGCTTATATTTATATTGCCTTTCTGACTGAGA
This sequence comes from Gadopsis marmoratus, assembly GCA_036023855.1. Lineage (NCBI taxonomy): Eukaryota > Metazoa > Chordata > Actinopteri > Centrarchiformes > Percichthyidae > Gadopsis > Gadopsis marmoratus. The sequence goes on along the minus strand of JAVQJF010013433.1, from coordinate 17,077 downwards.
CAATGTGCAGCCTCTCTTTGGATGGATATTGGATCATACACACATGCTTACCTCCAAATCCAATATTCATCCTCGCACTTGTGCTTTATCTTTGGAGTAAATATTTATGTGCTGTTTGGCACGCAGCTGAAAAAAACCCCCAAAAAAACAAAAACAAAAAAATTCTCTCAAAGACTAAATCGCCTTGCGTCAAAAATCAATGATAAAATGGGGGCGCAAGCTCTGTTTTCTAGGTCACATTTGAATATTTCTTTTAGAGGTATTGATTTGTTGTGTGTGACCTACTCAGGCCCATTCTTTGCAATTAAAAGAGAGAGAGTGGGACTGCGGTGTAGGGGCCATCTCAGTCGTGTGGCAATACCAGTTGGTGTATATGTGTGTGTGTGTGGACATGTTTGCGTGTGTGTATTGGTGTGTTTCTGTGTGGCTAATGAATGAGAGGCAGTTATGATGAAGAGGGGGTGGAGCTGGACCTTAAGGAAGATTTATACCGTGTTGAGTGTGTGCATGTGCGTAGGTGAGAGTGTGCGACGGTTTGTGCTGTGTGTGTTGCAGTGGGGTAGATTCATTTCGCTATTTTAAATTCACCCTATAAACCAGACTTTGTCTCCCTGCGCAGAAGACTTTGCATCAGATGGGGCCAAAGCAGACAAAGGGCTTCAGATCACGGCGGAAACAGGACGGTCTGGATGATTCCAGGTTTATGAGTGTGAATGTGTGTGTAGAGATGAGAGGCAACACGTATCCTAAGCCACAAAGTTATGATGTCTGTTTGTGTACATACAGACATGAACACATACAATATGTGTGTATTCTCGGGGTGCATGTTACTGTGTGTTGTCAATAAAGGCACACAAGATGTACTTGTGTAAGTGAATCTTTAAATGCTCCACCATCACGAACATAATTTTCAAGAGGTGGATTCGAATGAGTTTATTAGAGACCTCACACTAAAAAAAAATTATCAGAAGAATTTGTAAGATGCCAAACTTAGAGAGCTCAAATTGAAATGAATCAAAATGTAACTTTTTTTTACGGAAAAGCCATAAAGCCCCTGCTGAAACAGACAGATGAACGCGGGACCAAGAGTGTAGGGCATGGACATCTAAAACAAAAAATGATTTTGCAGTGTTTAGATTGAACAGATCTTTGTCAGGCATCGTCAAATGACCATCACAAAGCAGAACAGGCAATATATAGAAACAAACACATTCATCACTGCATGATTCAGACTCATAGACTGGACCAATCAGAGCAGGGTTGGTTAACAGGGTTGGACACTCACATACATGGGACAAAGCATGCCTCTATGTAGAATAGAAAAAAAAAACATTGAGAAAAATATTATACAAAAACATATTAAATCCAATACATCAGAAATTCAGTCCAATGTAAAGCATGAATCACACAAGTCATCCAGAGGAAACAATTATCATAAACTACAATGCAGAAAAATACATGGTAAAAGTAGAAAATAGTATAACAACAGCAAGTAGAAACTAGTAATGGGCCAACATTAGATTTGCTTTGTGATGGGTTTTTGGCAACTCCTGATGAAGATCTCTGTTAGACTAAACATTCCTCTGTGTTTTGCCAGGAGCTGTCAGTGCAGTGTGCGGATCTTTTGTTTGACACATACATGTGTGTACATGCGTATGTGTCATATGTGATTAGCCGTTGTGTAGTGTCCAGTTGAACTTTACAGCTCTGGATATGAACATCAGCTAAATGCTTAAACTGTGAAATGTAACATGTTTTCCCTTTGCGCGAGTGTGGTTTGGGTGGCCTCCCTTTGGGAGCGTCCCGTGTCCCTGTGTCCTTTAGCCCCAGTGTCATCTTCCTACCCTGTCTCTGGGCCGTCCAAGCCTGTTTGAAGTGGCTATTAGCCAGAAATCAAAGCCTGCCATCAAGCCCATCTCAGCCCTGTGCCCTTTTAGAATATTCACCAACGGCCTTTTGTGAGCCCCCCGGAATAAAAATAATCAAAATCAGAATGGACCTTCATGTGCAATAATACTCCGTCTACTCTTATGGCCTCCACAGTCAATGCCATTTATAATTCATGCACCCATACTGATGGGTCCGGGGCGCGTTGAAGAGGTCCGCTCCTCACTGTTCATCAATAGCTGCCAGCCAGGTAGGGGACTTTATTATTGAACAGTGGCCATGCTAGTTTGACGCAAACACTGTTCTATAATTATTAGAACTTCAAAAACTTTACACTCTCTCTCCCTCTCTCCAACTCCCTCTCTCTGTTTGAAATGGCCTCCCTCGCCCTCTCTTCTCTCTGTTGTTAATTTAAACACTGGCGGTTTCATCCCTCCCTGTAGGTGTCTGTTTTACAATAAAAGGTCATCCTCATTTGTCCGCAGACACAAAAGGGACCACCGTCGGGGCTGAGGTCAGACAATCAGACAGACAGATAAATAGACAGACGGACAGAGGGATGGCTGGCGCTACAGGCTGGCGCTCAGGATGCAGGAGGAGAGTAGGAGGGACAGAGAGATGAGAAGGTAAGATAGATGGAGAGACAGCAAGGGAGAGAGATAGGGAAAGGCAGAAGGAGTGAGTGAGAGATGGGAAAGGTGGAGGGAGTGGTAGTTGCTGGCGATGGGGCGGGTGGGCGAGCGCGAGGACAGATAACTAATCATGCCATCACCTCCAGTCTTCTTCCTCCTCTCTACTCCTTCTTCACCTCCTCTCTGCTCCTCTGTGGGGATGATTGACGAGGGCACGGTGGACTGAGGTTGTCCCAGTCCCCAGATTAGAAAGCCCTCAAACAAATGAAGCCTGGAAATGCTGCCCTGGGGAGCTGGGAGCCACGGGCAGACAGACAGGACACACACACTGGCTTAAAGAGACATGAAGATAAGGGAAGGGAGAACCAGAGAGGAAGAGGCAGGGAGAGATGGGAAATGACAAGTTTCTTGGGTTTTAAGGGTATACAGTATGAGGAGAGACAGGAGCTGGAGTAAAAGGGGATAAGTTGAAGACAAGTTTAAGATTCTAACAAAGAGGGCGAGTGGGGAAAAACAGAAAGGCAGAACGAGAGCAAGAGACGGAGACAATTATACGCGTAAGGTGAGAGAGGGAGAAGGCGTGAAGTCACTTTAATTAGGTTACCTGCAGAGAGGGACGAAATGAGAAGCTGAGCATGACAAACAGAGGGGAAAAAGAGTGATGGAGGAGAGGCAAGGAGAGACAGACAGAAAGAAAGAAAAAAACACTCCCGCCCATGCCTTTACACACCTGTTCTCGTCGTTCCAAGATTACCAACTGCAGATTGTTCCCCTTATGCTCCTCTGCAGATCTGATATGGAGCGTTTATCAAAAACTGAGCATCACCCCGTTCCCCTTAACACCCGCCCTCCAAGCACATGCACACAAACACGCATCCCCCGCAGCACCCACCCCTCTACCGCTTGAAAAACGATCATCCTGGACCCTGGACCCATTGTTTAAGATTCAAACATTAGTGGGGGGTTAAAAAAAAAGGCAAAAAAGAAGAGAATAGAACAGGTGATATACGACCAGATATTAAGAAAAAGTTAGATTTTATAGATGTCACATGACCCTAGCATGAGTGACCTCCATTTTCCCAAATGGCGCAGGTCCAGGGTTTTAATGGAGTCTCCGCGAGCCATATATCAGCACAGCTTGTCTCGTAAAGCTCTCCTCGGGCCGACCTCACAAACCACCTCCACCTTTATCGTGACACTTAGGGAGGTTTTCACGAGCAGAAAATAGATGTATTAACAGGGAATGATTTTTAATATAGTCAGCGGGTAAAGAAAAGGCAAGAATGAGGAAGGTGGATTCTGCGTTTTTTGCATGTGCTGTATATATATTTGGATTTTTTTTTGTCAACAGTTCTTTCTCCATCCCTCCTGCTCTGTCTCAATCTCTGCTTCCTCCCTCCCTCCCACCTCTTCTTCCTATGTCTGTAGAGTGTCACAGTGTTACAGCTAGTCAACATGACACTTTTTAAAGTTTTGCGAGGAGGCTGACAGAGCACAGAGGAGATTAACCTAGCTGCCTGCCATAGCACCTGTCCCTCTACTCTCTTCTATCTTTTCCCTTAAAAATAACACATAGGACCACATGAGGCGGCTGTATAGGCCACATTGTGTTAAATATGGGGCAGTGAAAGCATTTGAAAAACTTTTATCGAGCAGATATTGTGAGAAAATATACGTAAAGTGCACAAAAACAAGGATAGCAGCAATTGCATGGGAATTGGGGAGCATACAGGACACATTTATGAAGTTATTTTGTGAAGATCTTCAGGACAAAATGCACAAAATATAAAAGTGGAGAATTTAAGAATTTATACCCTGCTAGTGATTTAGTTTTTCCTTGCATGCAAAAGGCTTTTAATCACAAACTGTTTGCTGCTTTAGTAAGGTAGTACCCAACTCTACATAACATTTTTGTGTATTAGCTGTTAAAGGTATTAGGAATTAATTACCATGGCGAGAAGCGATAATAAGAGACTGGGTACATTTCTAGGTGTGTGTTGGAAGCACCAACTGTAGGTATTGTGTGCATCTGCACAGCTCAGTATCAAAACGTAGCCCCCCCCCCCAAAAGACTCTGTTCCCTGTGGTGTATTTTTGGAGCTTTCAACATAAAAAAAACATGATACGTAATCTCATTTTACTTTGCATCGCACCATAACAGACCGGAGCGCACGGAAACTATGCATGTGATAACAGAACATGAGAATGAATACAAATAAAGAAAGTTGTAGTGGAAGACCGCTGCAGAGCAGGAATGTCTGCGGCAGTGTATTGTATCTGAGGTAAATAGTGAATGACTAGTGAGGCGATGTTTAAAACACACAGTGCCCCCAGTCAGAGCCTGCTCTTCATCAGTCAGAAAGGCAAAAATGAGAAATGCATCTGAGCGACGCTTTAAAAGGCAAAGTTCAGTAATTGGGAATGACAGACACACACAAAGCATCCATCACTCATGACCTTTCTATTTCTCCCTCTCTTTCTCTCCTCCTGTTTCTCCATTCAGGACAAGGACGAGATAGGCAAAGGAAGAAGCAGAAGCAGAAAGCATGTCTTTTAGATGATTGTATTTAATCGGCCTTTGAAAGCCGCATTGTAATTAACCTGGAATCAGCTTGAAGCCGACATTAAATAAAAGGAATGAACATTTTGTATACAGGCACACACAAATATATGTTTAAGAATGCTGCAAGGATTTAAACGGCTTCATTCAAAATGTCAGTATAATGTAGTAAAATGTCAGCCAACTTTCTGTATTTTTTAAAACGCAAAATAAGGAAGGGGTGCACACAAAAGGTAGACATATTTCATGTCCCTGTGCTGTGCTTGAATTTTAAGGATAATAGGTTCATGGAAAGTTAACTTCATGGGATTGCATTTGTCACAAATTTTCTTTCATGGCCACACTCTTTATTACCCTCTCTCGTCTTCCGTCTGTCTTTCTTTACTTCTTTTCATTCCGCCTCCTTTGAGCTGCGGTAAAATGACCAGGAACATGCTACTCTCTCTGTCTGTCTTACACATGCACACACACACACACACACACCTCACATCTGGACTTGTGTTTAATTTAACGTCAAAGTCCGGACAGGAAGCACCTGTCTAGATGAAATCCTGAGAGAGAGAGAGAGAGAGAGAGAGAGAGAGCGAGCGAGCGAGCAAGAGAGAGAGAGAGCGAGAGAGAGAAGAAAAACATTAATCCATCTGTTGTGGAAATGCATGTCACAGTCGTCACATTAAAAGCAACGTCAACAAACAGAGCGAGAACGAAATTGGTTTGGAAAAGGCAAGTCATCTGAAATTAACACAAATTTCATCCCCTCTAAATGTTATCGCGTCTGTCCATGTTTGGAGCTGAATGCAGGTCATTCTTTTTCTCCAAGGCTCAGGGGGCTGCTCACTAGCAGCTCCGCAATTAGAGTAGTAAAACTTCCAGATGTGGGATTATTCTTCCCTTCACATTAGCAGATTAAAAGATCACTGTCCGAATACCTGTTACAAAGGCACTCTTCACGTGACATTCTTAACATCACATTCAACTGGTCAACTTGTGGCACAGGATGTGGTTTGTCTAAAACAAGGGTCACTACTTGATGTCTCTTATGTTACTGGATGGAAAAGACTGTGACTAGAAGCATCCTGAAGAGAGAACCATAAATAAATATACTGAATTAAGTGTCAATAAATAAATTAATAATTTCAATGCGATAAAAGTGAGAACTGGGAGTGGTGTAAACTAAACCGTGCATTTTGTTATATTACTAAGATTGGAAATGTTATCCAGAAGCAGTGTTCTATAATGCATTATTTTATACAGTATATAGTTAAAAGAAAACAGTATATTGAACGACCACTACATCTGTGATTTTTGAATGTGTCCAAAGGGAAGGTCCATGCAGAAGCTGAATATCAGTATGTAGAGGGGCTTAAAATGGATTAAGAACTTTCTTACTTGAGTCCTCAGATGTTAACGCAACAGCACATTTGATCTAGCCTGAGATCCTGGAAAAGGCTAAATTTAACAAGTTTACTTTTTTGCCAAAGAAAGATGGCACTGCATTCTTTACAAGACTTTGCTGATCAAAAGACGTTAAAGCTACGAGAAGGAAAGTTGACATTTTTCAATGATCCAAACACAGCTACAGCAGGAGCTTGGGAAGCACATACCACCCAAAAGTGGCATTTTCACAGTGAACACAGATAGTTTTTTTAAGAGGCAGTGCTTAGATTAGCACATTGTGTTATTTCTAGAAGACGAGCACAGAATTGTTCTCATATTAATCATGTGGTAAGATCTTTACTGCCTGAAAAAGTAAATTCCAAGTTAACTATTTACACATAAAGAAGTTACTGACCACCCTAAATTGTAAACTGTAATATATTAACTGTTTGCTTATTTAATTACTGCAAAATAAAAGCAATCCTATCGCTCTATAGAGCTATTGATCTTGTAAACCCTGCACTTCAACTGTACTGTCAACTGTGAGACTCTTTTTTTAATTTCTAACTGACAGGGTTGGTATATCAGAACTATGATCAGTAATTGCTTCTTGTGCATGTGTTGGTTTAAGGTTTCTCCAATTTTCTTCTTCGTAAACTCTCAGGGATATTTCTTTTATAGGTGTCATCTAGTCTTCTGGTTGTAGCATCCTCAGAGTTGATTAAATAAGTAATGACAACAATAGTTTTTTCTTCCCCCCCATTGTTGAATCATTGGCCTCTTATTTTATGCCCTGGTTTCTGAAGTAAGATAGTATGTAAGACTCTTTTGAAAGAGACCTGTCCTCAACCTGCGTGTCCACTAATTTTATTTCCTTTTAAAAGTTATCCTTTATTGTAAGGTCCTTGGAAAACTAGTTGCTCAGTAACTTCTTTAAGTGACTCAGTGTGGCCTCTGACAAACGGATGGCAATGAAACTGCAATTTTGAGGGTCACATTTTTTATAAATTCAGACAATTGTTCTGTTTCATTCCTATCTTAGTGGAGTGACGATGTTAACATGGATCAGAACATCTTGACTAACAGCCTCAAGAAGTACGTTGGCATATGGTAAAATGGTTTCTGTGCAACTTTGTGAGAACTTTGCTCATGTCACTGGGTTCGTCTCATTACGAGCCTCTCTAACATGGGGCCCCACAGGGTTCAATTCTGGGCTTACATCTATTTTATTCAAATGTATGTATCCTATATGGCAACTATTCCATTGATTTGGATGCATCGCTTAACGTTGCAATGAAGATGGTAGTACGTACCATCTTCATAATTTATATGTCATTTTAAACGTAATAACGTGATCATTCAAATGTATCAATAAGGAGATATATCACCCAAATAAAGTCTGAAAAACAAAATTCATAGTTGCTGTCATGTCATCAGTCATTATATAAGTCATTGTAGCATAACAAAATGTAAAGTTTATATCTATGAACGTTTATGTATATTTATATGACCAGTAAGCACATGTTGAGCTCTGGTGGAACTTTTAGATATTGACGTCCTGTCAAAGATTATAGATGTATGTTTTTTTAGATGCTAAAAAATAATTCTGTATGATTATAATTGAATTGTTATGAGAATTGGTATCATTATGACTAGTTTGTTGAACTTTATTATGACAATACTTGTTAACCTACATACTACATTTAAATTCATTTGGATACATACTTTACTGACTTTAAAGTTACCTCAATTGTTAGGCAATTATTACATTTCTAAGTCAGATTTTCTGTGAATTCCTGAGGTTTACTCTTAATAGGTTTATATTTGTCTCCGTCGTTTTCTTATAAAATTTTTTATTAATTCTATCAATATAAACATGATGTGAATGTCCTTGGTCATTTTTTGTTTTATCATAAATATATCCTCCAACCTTTGGGGTTGTCTTGCTTTATTTTCCATACAGTCATTGAAATAATATTTGATCTTTCGCCCGATTAGTGAAATTACTCCTTTCCTGTTTCAGATTGAGCTCAGTGACACAGACAATTACTGACATTTAAAATGACTAACAGGCAGCTCAGGAAAGGCTGGACAAATTCACTCATGCAATGTTTTCAGCACGTCTTTTACATCATCTCTGAGACATAACCTGATGTTTATGTCGGAACACGTCTGTTAATTGATTTGGTCAGGACTCCAGTCTGTGCTGCGGGTAATGTCCCATCACAAGTGAGGACGCCAGCTGTGGGCCACATACAACCCCGTTCCACTTCAGTGTGCAGCCATAGACTAGAAAGTTTAGGTGTGCCAAAGTGTGTTAAGCTCAATACATGCACTCCAGGTGACATCAGGCAGCTGCTACCTTGGGTTAAAAGTCCTCAAAAGGTTGTAAAGGTTGATGCTGCATGCACTCCGTTATGGTCACAATCCTCTCGTAACACTGAATGTACGGTTGTCTGTCTATAATCTTATGTGTTTCGTGGTGCTCTCGAAACGGGACATTGTCAGTATATCTTTTTTTTTCCTATATAGAAAGTAAAGTACAAAACATGCCATCACAACTAAGAACAAAGAAAGAAATGTATATCTGTTTAGTGATACTTGCTGTGCTATTAACACAGTTATCTCTTGCACAGTGTCTGTATGTGAAAATGTTTAATGTCTGGTTGTGAACCAAAGAGCCATTAATCAACTAATTAATTAGCACAATTTGGCAGAAGATACTCGTAGTGTAACTATGAGAGATGGGAGTGGAAATAAATGTCATCAATTACACACAGTACATACAGCAGCAGGAAGACTGAGGTTTGCATTAGACCAAATGAAGCTTTATTAACTCTGTTGGCATCCCATTACTGTTTCAGTATTTGTTTCACAAAAGATAAATCAATATTTCCTCACAAGGATCTCATTGATTATAACGACGGAATTTATAGAAATATTGAACCTAGTTTGATGACAGAGGTTAGAGCTTCAGTACACATTGTGGAAAATGCACACGTCAATTTGTGTTCTTTGTTGCATTCTGGGTTTTATTTTGAGATGAAATCTTGTAATTGACTTCTTGATGTGCCTGTCATCCAATAACCTGGTTCGCCTATCTCAAAATCAGATGGTGACTTCCTACATTCCGCAGGATGACTTTCAGCAGCCCCCCAGAGAACATGCCTGCACTTGTTGCATCTAGTTGCTGGTTTAACGTGTAGGTGGAGAAAGCATTAGTGCAAGCGATGAGGATCAGTGTAAGAGAGCACTTTTTTTTTTCCCCCATGCGGGAAAAGTGAGTCGTACCTAATACTCACAATTATGGACTGATAAGGCCACTGTTGGAGGAAACAGTGTACTCTTCTACTCCTCTTTCAGGTATGATGTTAAATGCTGAATGTAGATCGAAGCCCTTTCCTCTCAATTCTGCAGGAGTGTTTTAGACTGCAGGAATATGTGCGATCACACTTTGCTGTAACAGTGACATCAGGTGGATCTGACCAGTTACTCATGCAGCAATAAGAGAAATACAGCACCAAACTGCAAAACGGGTCCAGACTTGTAAGGTTTTACCGTTCATTTATTTAACTCTTCTGAGGTGGACATTAAGGCACTGTATTTTACTTTTTTTTTGTCTGTGTATGTCTGTGTGTCCTGAATTCACCACAAAAGACCAATTAGCAAGAGCAATCGGTCATTTCAAATCAGCAAAGAACTCAACTTTCTTGTTTTTCAGTATTTATTATGCCGGATATGGAAAAAGCAAATGCTCTTCAGCCTGTTTAAAAATGGCTACACAAACTCATGCGCCTTGTATAGTATTGCTAGTATTAGGAGGATAACATTAAGATAGCTCCGGGAGTTGCAACAAACAGGCAGTAACGACCGTGGCCATTTCCCTCTTTCTTCCTTCCCTCCTCCTTTTTTCCTTCCATCCCTTCGCCTCTTTCAAGGTCAGTCGTCAGAGTGAGGCTGCATGTCACCGCTCCTTTGTCTATTCAGATAAAATTGCTGCATTCATCGTATGTCAGATAAACCTCAAAAAGGGAGTGAGGAGGGTATAGTGAGAAAGAGGGAAGGAAGAAAGGAAGAGAGGGGGGAAAACAACAACACCCCTATCACACCGTCCTCCAGCCTGGCCCCAGCCTGTTTTTTTATCTGTCCATGACAAATTCAAGCATTCACTCTCTCCTCTCCTCTTTCCTCCACATTTTCTCTTCACCTTATCTACTGTCTCAGCACTGCATCACTTGCCATTTTAGAATAATGTCCCCCCATGTCTATAATGACATTGCCTTTGTGCTTCAGATTACCTTGGGATTTTCAGTCATCCATCCCCCCCAACACACATGGATGCTGGAATAAAGATACACTCGCGTACACACACACACACACACAAACATGCAAGTGTCAAAGAAAATCTGTCCATGTACCTTGAAGGAGACCGTAGCTGAATCGAGGTACATCTTTAACCACTACATTTGATTAATAAAACCAGGGCTACAACAATCAAACGTGTGTAAAAATACTATTTCTGTTATGATCATTTACATTGTCATTGATTATTCAGGTTACCATGGTGGTTGGAGTTTGGGTCTCGGGGTAAATGCACAGAGTGCTTCAGAATTTAAACATGAAAATACATTCAGAATCAGACCTCAGAGATTGAATGTTACTGGCTGCTACATATTCGTCTTTACTGAAGTCAGTAATACCTGACTTAAAAGCATAAGCGTGCATCCCTTCATATGTAGCATCAAATCAAACTGAGCAACTTTGAGTCTATAATTATACAGTTTTAACTTTCTGACAGATGACTGAGGAAATCTTTTGCATCTATCAGCTCAGTACACTAATCACTTTATGTGGCAAGTGTAGTTACACTAAAATGATTTGTCTATCAAAAATGTTACAGCCTTAATATTCCCAGCTCGTATTTTTATAGTGCAAGTCTTTCCCTGCTATTTTCTCCGATAAAGACATCATTTTTCTTCAGGTGTCATCAGACATGAGTTTCCAGCATGTATTATTTCTGTGCTCTGATGAGCTCCTTAAACTGTGACAGGTCCTTCTCTCCCCTGCCTGGCCATGTCTCTTAATGAGATGGTAATCAGCCAGTCATCAGCAATGGGACCATGCAGGACACATAATGAGAACATTAGGCTGCATACTGAAAGGACCCCCTGCCGGGTGGAGGATCAATGGTCTGGCCTGATGAAAGGTGGACGAGGCGGCTGATGGTTGGAGGGACAGAGGGAGGGAGCGAAAGGCAGAGAGTCGTGGTGATGATTGTCCAACACGTTATCTACTGTACCCAGTCCTTTGACTCACAGGAAGTCACACAGATTAATACAGGCAGGGAAAGGAGAACACATGAATCAATATTATCATGTTCTGTTTATCTCTCTTTTTATTTATTTTTATTTTATTTATTCCCTTTCTTTAATTGTGCTCCACTATAGCTTATTTTTTTGTTTCTTATTTGACTGTAGTTTGCATTCGGCACCAGCCACCTTCTGCATCTTCCAGCTCAAACTATGCACCTGTACTCCACTGGAGAAGGGTTAGCACAGACAGTTATGATATTGAATGAAAAGCTATACTACAATGCAAAATCTCAGCAAGTCAGCAATCATATAGAGAACACAAAGGTACCGCCTTTTCTACTGAATAGAACAGAAAGCAATAGAGTTGGCATATCGCATTTTGCTTTAGGGATGCGGCTGCAGTTGTAAACATGCTTCAATGTTAAAAATGAATTAGTTCACATGGTAGCTCTATGTAATTACCATAGACCTTTGATTGAGAGCAATTAAGTCATGCCAGTTTTCTGGGTTCTGTCAAAAGGGATTCTGGAAAATGTAATGTGAAATGAATGGGCCGAGTTGTGACATGAGCTCTTGTTAACATGGCTGGCTGGACCGGGGAGTCCTATATAAACAGTGGGAAATTATATACAACAAATTCAAATACATAGAGATTTTTTGGCAGCTAAAGAGCATTCAATTCCCTGTGATACATGCTTTCTTAAAATCCGAAACTAAACTGGCGGAGGGTCAAAGATAAGATGTTTTGCTCATCTTTGATTCAGTGATGAATTATTTTACATTAGCTATCATGTTGGCCTAGTGCCTATAGTCCAAACCACCAAAGCAAAGAGGACTCAACGCCAAAGGTGTCACCAGAGTAAAAAGGGGGGAAAAAAACAGGAATCTTGGAAATGATCACTTTAAATCAAAATACTTCACCCCAGGCTGATGTGCACTGGTGCTTCAAATGGATTTCGCTTCTGTTAGCCATCTTTGTGCTGCTCGCTATGCAAGCTGCTGTATAAGTGGTACTGGGTTTGGATCATTCTTTACATCTTCACCAATAAAAAAATACTTAATTAAGTAGGCAGCGTGTTTGTTCTTCGGAGAGTGAAAGACACATGACTCGACTGAACTAGATTTGAGACTCCACGGTGGAATAAATGTGGATTAACAATGAGAACCAGGGTCACCGCTGGTTAAATATTTTGATGGGCAGTGTGAGCATTTTAAACAAAACAGGACAATAAAGTCTGAATTCAAAGCAATATATACATGTTTTATGAGTTAATAGTAGCAACTGATATCCTAAACTCATCAAAGATCATAAAGTGTCAAGCAGCTTCTTTATACCTTCATAAAAAACAACTGCCCCCTCCCTTCCCCCCCTTTACAATTAAATCATCAACTCATATGCCTTTATTTATGAATTTGGCCTGATTAGATCAACACAGTCTAATACAGTGCAAGGACCAAAAAAGATGATCAAGAAAACAGGAAAAGAGACGTTCAGTGTGAGTGAGTCATTTTGGTCACATGCAGTTGTTAGAACAATCCAGGCACATGTGGAGCAACATGTCAACCCCGACTATGCTGTACATCATAAAAGCGGCTGTGACAATTCAGATGTGGAGGATGAACTCTTCCACCCCAACTTCCCTTCCCCATATAATCCATTCGGTAACCCTTTATGGATTTCACATATGTATATTCTTATTTATGTCCTCTCTGTCTTCTATCATCACTATGAAACGCAGCCGCTGTTTGAATCCGGCCATAAAACCGACTGGAGTCACGTTAATTGTCAGACACAGACGCAAGTTCTGATCGTAAACGCTGTACTACATACTGCTGCTTTAAATCAAAGACAAATCTATCCCTCCCCTCTCTGGTGCCTTCCAAAGTGATTTGGTCTCAATTTGTAATAAAAAAGACCAGCGGAGAAAGCATTGCCAGTGCCAGCGATAGGCTTCTCTTTTGTGTTTTGCATTTTTTCACCTTTTCTCTCGTCGCAGTGACTGACTTTTAATCTAATAAACATTGCATGAGCCCACTGACCAGAACAAAGGGGAAGGAAAAAAACATCTTTCTGAACATCTATCAGATCGCTCTTGTTTAAAAAAAAAAAGGGTGAGGGCGTTCCTTAATAGGAATGGGGTAGGATATAAGGTTTCATGCCAAGATTGTAAAATTACTCAGAAGTAAAAGCCATTCATTTCACATGACATCACCACCTTCTGAGGATGTGAGCTTCAGCAGCTTCAAAAAGAGGACAATATGTTTCCTCCATCGACTTCAGTACTGCAGTTGTCTGACAAGAGGTACAACACAGCAGAACAAAGGAGCAGGATTAACCTCCCTGCTATTGGCTGGAACTCTTGAAACATGCAATAAAAATATAATATTCTTAACAGCATAACTGTCTTGATACATAGTTTATATAATATGATCAGACAGTGAGAAACTCTGCTTGGGGCAGATTTGAATGTATTTCTTTTTTGTAAGATGTGGGCACAGTAAAAGTTAACACACGCCTCACAGTGACCCTAGTGGTGAATTCAAAAAGGAACAGCTTACACAACAAGGATGATAAATAGCTGCGCATCACTTTGCATTTCCAGTTAAATACTTGCACTTAAAACATTCCCTCTTTCTATGTGTGCGATTAGTGCTGCCCACTAACTTACACTTAAGCACTAGTTTCCAGCAGGACCGCAACCATTATGTTTATTCACATGGCTGTCAGTCACTCGCCATGGGACCAAGTCAAATCAGTCTTGTATGCTTGACACAAATGACACAGCACTGGAGCATGCTCCAGGGGTACTAATGGCTGGTCTGAGTAGTTCTCAGCCACAATGTCACGGAAAACACATAATTTCCAACCTGCTCCACAGCAAATCCATGCCACACTCAGAGAGATATAAATTCGTTAATGTTAAATGCCCACAGAGGTAGGCTACCTACACCTATCTCCTATCAGCAGTGACTCTCAACATGTGGGAGAGAGGAGGAGGTATGTGTTTAGTGACTGTTAAATATAAATCAGGGGTGTACTCAATATATACACCACATGAGGGCTTATCATTCCTGCCAGCACCCATCACACTGCAATGTATGGAGCTTTAAAGGACAGTGGGCCTTTCGTAATTGGCAGTGAGAGGCCTCACATCCATCTGCTGTATTAGTTTATCTACATAAAACAAACGGGTATGCTACATTCAAAACAAAGGCAGACATTATTAACAAAGTATAAAAGAATAATTTCATTTTTCTCCCTTTCTCTGAGAAATGTGACACATCATCTGGCGCAGTATTGCGTTGCCCGGGGTGAGGGCCCTGCACAATAGATGGACCGCTGTAATTTCTCATCTATCAAATTATGGTTTATTGTTCAGCACAGCAACCCCAGGCTACACGCAACCCTGTGCACTGACAGTTATGAAACATTATATTCCCACTGTCATAGTCCAGGCCCAAGACAAAGCTTAAGAAAGAAAAGGAGAAAGAAAACAGGAAGAAATACAAACTCCCAAGTAATCTCAACACTCGTCATCTCAACGTCTACGTTAAACAGAGCTGTGATCATAGCCGTTCGAGCAACTGTTGCTATTTCTGGGGTTTGCTAACGACATTAGGTTACTTAAATTGCCATTAGCCACTACTGTATAAGCTTGTTTATTATTGCCATGGTAATGATTTTTCTACCAAATGAAATTTGTCGGCAGGAAATTGTGTTTAATGCTGGTCTAATGAGTATGCTGTAAATTAGCTGGTGTGCCAGCGTGGATGACTAAAAGGCCTTTAAGTAACCTTTGGTCTCTGTTGAGGGTAATTTGATACTGCCACTGATGATTCACTTAGTGAGGCTAAAAGCTATAGGCTTGCATCTCAAGAAGGACATGTGAAACTACTATCGCTCTTAAACTAGAAGTGAATGTGAAAATAATCAAATCGACTTGCAACTGGATGACTTTAAGATGGTGAACGTGAACTACTGACTGGAGTCAAACCAATTTAGTGTTGTTGTCACCAAGATCAAGGTTCAGCTGCACTTACAACTCACAGTTGAACTAGTTTCGGATCTTGGCCTAAAAGCAACAGCATTGACTTTAGATCGAGTCCTCATACCAGCATATTTTTTTAAATATGTCTATTTTATACTATCACACTTTCTTGTATACATGCGTTCCTATTTTTCAATGACTTCACAAAGTGTCAGTTAAGTAAGGAGATAAATATGACCTGCAACATGAATACAATAATCTGTATTTTCCAATTAAATTGAATGAACACATGCAATTGTACTGTGTAAACACACAGGGCCTCTTAGATTGGTCATCATTTGGCACATTTTTACAGCTGAACAATAAACTTTATTATCAAAATGAAAGCAAATATAAAATAACAATAAATTTCAAACAGTAAACTTCACTGGGAATAAAATGTTTGTATCCAAGTTAAAGCATATACTGCACTACAGAATATATCAATGTTGATTTACAATAAACACAAAACTGCAGCTGGTAAACATTATTTAGTGCAATGTTTTGCATATCTGTCAAGATATCGGCTGTGATAAATACTGGGCCGTAAGCAAGGTCTTCTACTACCACGGAATAGTGTATACTGCAGTAAAACATCCCATAGAAGAGAATTAAATCTTACAGAGGAATCAAACAGTTCCTTTAAATGAACACAAAGAAATCAGTGTATCAGAAGACCACCTGGTCCAACACGTGTGTGTTTGCGTAAACGCACTACCAGGTTTTGGCTTCGTGCCAGGTCTGCAGCGAAGGCTGAGCTTCCTGATGCATCTGCGTATGCAAAAAAAGCGCCAGTGTGCGAATACGTGTGTGCATTGCTGGCACCCCTGCAGGTCTGTGGAAGCACACGTGGGTATTTCATGTTGAAGTTACCATGCTTCGTCACAGCCACGGCAGCCACACACCCTGGAATATTCCCCTGAGGTCTGATAAGAGCTGTGTGTGTGTGTGTGTGTACAGGGAGGTTGACTGTGCATCTTGTGTTTTAATGGTGTGACATTCTTCCTTAATGCAGGTGGCCCCTCAATCTGTAAACCCTTCCTTTTTAGACACTCGTCTGTGTTTAGTGCCACCCCCTGCTGCACCCCCATCTAAGCCCCCATTGCCATGTACCTCCCACTGCACCTCGCCCGCCCACGTCGCCCCTCCTTCTCTGGCAACACGTGCCCCCTCTTAGTGCCAACATGCCCTCGTCCCCCATCTCCCTCGTCTCCCCTGCCGTTGGCGGGCCTGCACGCGGGGGGTGTTCCCTCGCCCGCCTCGGTGTGGGATCGGAGAGGC
>JAVQJF010013431.1:0-13738 GCA_036023855.1 Gadopsis marmoratus | reverse complement strand
GAGAGAGAGAGAGAGAGAGAGAGAGAGCTCATTAACAACAAGAAAAATTATAGACAGAGATAGAGATGGAAGGATGGGAGGAACAACGAGGTCAGTCTGATGGAGAGGAAAGTTTCCCATGTGAGATCAAGCCTGTTAGGGGTTAGGACTCTAGATTTCACACCTGTTCTCTCCATTTCTTCTTCTCTCTCCCTCTTTCTCGCCTAAAATTAGTGAATGGAGATTGATTGTTTGGCTGGAAACAAGAACGGGCCTCTAGGCCTGAAAAGCCTGTATGTGTGTGTCTGTGTGTGTTTGTGCGTGTCTGACCGTGTGTGTGTGTGTGTGTGTGTGTGTGAGAGAGAGAGAGAGAGTGGCGAGAATGCATCGCTGAGAGCACAATAACAATCTCCTTGTCATTCCTGTGAGCTGGAATGCCATGCATGCTGGATAATGATTGAAGGGTTGGGGGGTGAAAGGCATCTGAGGAAGCTCTTTATTTGTTTGCATTACACCGTGCAACTGTAATGTAGGACACACACACACACACAATTATACAATGATTACAGAGGTAGATACTCGCGGAGACAGACATTGAAAATAACTGAAAATGCTCCGATTCACACACAAACGCACTGTACTGACAGTAAAGAGTTAAACGCATCCATATGCTAGAAAACAGAGCCAGAACCAACATGTTCTGACCACAGATCAGCCCAGAGATGCAATTTTACACCATTTCAGTCACACTAACGAAGGGGAGTAATTGCATAATTGAGAGGTCCAGGCAAATAGGAGGCAGGAGACCTAATGACACATGTGGCAAAAATGAAAAAGAAGAAGTAATTAATGGGGGAAAAAAAAAAGAGTCTGGAGTGGAGAGAAACAGAAGAAACGGACAGGAAGGAGGGAGAAGAGGTGGAGTCAGACTGCTGGTGCTTCAACCCATTTCACATGTTTATCATACCGTGATACGGGACAATTAACACACGACGATGTACACACCCAGAGCTGCACACGCGCAGCCACGTTACCTCGGCCACACAGAGGACAGAGCTGAGCCGGGCTGATGTGTGCGAAGCCGAGTGCTGATGGAAATATTTCCAGAAGTTGCTGGTAGCTAATAGATCATGTTAGCAGCTTTAAACTTCATGCCGTTTGCGCCAAAAAGGGGACAATTACGCCGTTTTTTAAAATCAGAAACTTATAATTAAATCCAAACTGTTTTGAAAGGGTCAGATAACGTCGCCAGAAGCTTCAAGAAGGACACATTTCCACGACCATTAAATACATATGGTCACACATAATGTCATTAACAAGGGCACTAAAGTTTAGATAAAAGCATTAAATCCTGCACCTAGTGTCATTATATAGTACTCATTTAATAAGGGATTTGCCAAAATATTCAAAGCCTAAACTTTATTTACATAGTTTATACAACTTTATAGTTTTCTTCTGTTTTTTATGTAATCTAACCTATAACATCTGTCTATTATTTCCAATATAAAGGCCCTGATCTTGTTGGATAATACATCTGTGAGTTTCATCTTTGGCAAGTACCTTTGCCTTATGCCATTGAAGTGGTTCATAAAACCCATATATTGTCATGGCAACACATTACATTCAAATGCTAAAAATATGCAAAAGAATTGAGTTTAATCTAATTAAAGTATTGAACTTGTTTTAAGTAGTCCGTGATATAACAAAAAAGATCCAATCACTCCAGTCATTTAGTTTTGCACTTCAATAAAGTTGGAGGACTCAGAGGAGACCGACTTTAAAAAGAATCAATGCTCCACTTCAGAAAGGTTCCTCCGGAGCCACAGAAGACATTACAGAACTGCTTTTACAGCCTGAGTAGTACATCTCTTGTATTCCTCTTGTACCTTTAGCACACGGACCTTTATGAGTGAAGTGCCTCTTTAACTATGTGAGGAAGATGCCAGAGAAAAAAATTATAAGAAACAGAGCATGAGAGGCAGGAATACACACACCATGACTGGACTAATTGCTGCTAACGCACATGTATGTGCATGTGTGTTGGCTTTGTGGCTAAGTAACAGACAGTGTAATCACCCTGAACCGCAAAACCCCATGGGGGGGGGGGCAGGAGCACAAAACAACAACAACCACAATGGTCTGGAGAGCAATGACTCGACTTATCAGGGCCACTTTCACCACTGATTACTGCACACACATACACACACTTAGAGCAGACAAAACATTGCATTCTTAAGCACATACCAAACAAACAAGACCGTAGGCCTATATATGTTTTTAGCGTTACATTTATAACAAGACAACGCACACGCCCAGTGGAGGAATGTAATTAAGTACATTTGCTGAAGTACTACACTTTACTTTTCTCGACTATTTCCATCTTATGCAACTTTATGCTTGTACTCCGCTACATCTCAGCTTTGTCTGGCAGCTTTAGTTACTTTTCAGATTGCAAATTTCCACCCCCTTCCTGTCCAGTGAAAACCATGCATCGCCGCATTTTTGATGATTGCGTGAATTCTTCTGATAAAACTGAAGGATGAAGTTTTCCTTTATGCCTTGAGAAAATCCTCCTCCTTCTTAAGCTAAATAACTTCTCTAAACCCTCCGTGGATCAGCTGGAAAATGCATCGTCTGAGATGCGTGGTTCTCACAGGACGGCGACGCTACAAACACATGATGATCTTATAGAGTGTGATGCATTGCTGTAGATTAAAATCAGCCAAAAGTATATCAAATAGTTCAAATGAGCTCAACTTAAACATCTACAGCAGTAAAATGCAACATACACATTACTGCAGCAGGAATAATAAACCCAGAAACTTCAGATATAATAGGATTTTGCAGGACTTTCACTTGCAGTGGAGTATTTTCAGTGTGGTACTAGTACCTTTGCTGAAGTTAATGGCCTGAATGCTTCTTCCACCTCTGCACACGCCCTTCCCTTCCCTGAGTAATCTCTGCCCCTCATCTCCCAGCTTGTGCTGCTCTACTTGTTTGGGTTTTGCCAGAAAACGGTGGCTCTGGGTCGCAACAGAGACAGAAAACAAACCACTGATAGGCGCTTACATAACGTCTGTGTGTTTACCGAACGCTCCCGCATGGCACACCTATGACCTGAGGTAATGTTGTGAGGAAGGATATGAAGGATTTACTGTTCAAACTTTAAGTCTTGGGTGCAGTTGTACTAATATTTGTGATGTAAAATGGAAATCTAAAGTCATATTCCACGCAAATAAGCATTCAAATTACACATTATCCTTATTATCCTGGCGTGCAGAGGAGAGTTTCACAGCCCTGTGGTCTAAAGACCTTTTCTGAGGATTTTCAACCCTCAGACAGAACAAGGAAATCCTGGTGAAAACACAGTAGAGCTACTTGGAATTTCTTGGCATGAAAATAGTCGGATTTAAAGACTGTGGCCAATAAATCGTCTATCAGCAGCTTCAACACAAAACCACTGGTATCAGCAAAGAAAACACATGAATCGTCTTGTGCGTTTATCATGTGTGATACCAAACATTTTGTCTGTTTAATATCAGGATAAATTATGAGGCGTTTTTTCAGCTGCTTGTCAGAATGCAATTTTCAGGGTATTAAAAATGAATTTAAAAACAATCACTACCAGGAGCCCAAATAACATTTTCCATTACATTCTCGTCAACATTTTAAAAGGTTGTAGTTAAGAAAAGTGATTACAAGTCTGATTGCACGTACATAATTGTGAAAAGGTATAATGTGTGTCTATGTCTATTTTTTTGTACACAGCTCTCTCATGAAAAACAGATCCTGATGTCAATGAGACTACCCATTTAAATAAAGGATTAAATACAAATACATAAGGACTAGCCATGCAGCCTTGCTAGCGTCTGTGAGGCTACACTGTAACACGCTAACATCTGCATGTTAGCGTGTTACAGCAGTTTGTTTAGCATGTTCACCATTTTAGTTTAAAATGTTAGCATGCGAACATGCTCACAATCAGATCACAACAAGACCCCTAGCACAAATGTTTGTTTTCTTTGATGTTTATGTAGAAAAAGATATCAGATCAGATATCGGATCCCTATCAGCCTCAAAAATCCATTATCAGTGAGGCCTTACTGCTATAAATACTGATATAATACTATTGTTTATCTGTCTGAATGTCTATGCTTATATAAGTTGTAAAGGAAACTCCTTGTTGACTCTCACTTTCCCTGTCAAGCTGCACTGATTGCAGCTCGTTTCTGTTTGTGGCGATGGCTGTGATAGGAGCACACACACACACACACACACACACACACACACACGCACGCACGCACACGCACGCGCACACACGTGCACACACACACACACACATCATGAATCCTCAGTTGAATCAATATCTACATCAAAAAGGAAAGGCAGCTGTTTATCTGGCCAGACAGCCAGAAGAACATAGGAAACTGGAGAGCTAACGGTGATCCTCCACCACCAGCTCCCCTCCTTCAGTCTGTTATTAACACAACTGCCAACGCAAAGCGAACAAGCCATTTAGTCTGTAAGTATCTAGGCTTATAATCTTGATTTCCTTAGAACATGTGAAAAGCCTGCCATCATCAAAACAATCGAAAACCGAAGAAGGGTAAGAAATGTCAGCATGTCAAAACAAGAGCGGTGCATTAGTATCACATCATCAAGGCTTAAACCACAAGCTTATTTTTGTTGGAAATGTAATTACTGCTAAAGTGGGTACTGAACTAATCCTCAAAGGTGGAACCAAGTCATCGTTTTGCAAGTTCCAAGTCCAAGTAATGCCATTTTAACAACAGAGTAATAATATAGTGCTCAAAAAAATTAAAGGAACAGATTGATCTCAATGGGAAGAAAAATCATGCTGGGTATCTATACTGGTATGGACTGGGTAATGTGCTAAAAAGTGTTCCTTTAATTATTATTTATTTTTTTTTCTTTTTGTTTAAACAAGAGGGTTCCCTCTATTAGCATCCATACTCTGCAATAATGTGTAGTGCATGCAAACCATAAGAGACGAAGGGGAAGGCAAAAAAATAAAAACTAAATAATGGTGTGCATGAGAGGCATAGAAAAAGCCCAAGTGGACCTTGAGTAAAGATTATTTTGTCAAATTACTATGCTCAAGACATTTTAAAGTACTATTACTACTACGATTTTAATAGTACCAAACGCACTCTAATACACATAATGCAACGTTGTGCTCCTCTCTCACCACATGGTTGGTCCGTTCTCTGATTGGCTGGTACCCCGGAGCAGGAACACACTGTTCGGCGTGTCCGTTACAGAAGCAGCTTCCCTTCACTATCAGGTCATAGATGGCAAAGTGTCGGGCGGGAGGAGCTTCGTGTGCGGAGGCGAGGTCTTTGGCCTGGCAGGGACATGGCTGCCACTTCAGGAGTCGGATTCGGATGTTGGTCGCCCTCAGCTGCTGCTGGCCCTCCGCCCCGAATGGATCCAGGGACTCCCACCTTGGGAGGGTACGATAGATCACCTGTTAGTCAGAGAAAGGGATCTGATGTCACTTTTTATGATTAATGGAATATGGAAGTTTTACCTTCTGAAACTTTACAGGCAAACATTCCTGTGTGTTATGTGTTGAAAATGTAATGTGTTCATTTTAATGGGCTAAACATTTTCCAGGCAGCAAAAGACACAACAGGAGCCTGAAATCTGACCAGTAATCACAACACAAGTCAACCAGCCTAACAAAGACAGACCTCTGATTTTCAAACTTGAAATTTGATTAAATTTCATTCTGGATTATCCAGCAGACTTCATTTATTGATCATTTTGGAGTAAGACATTGGTAGTGTTTTACAACCATGCTAGTTTAAGTATTGCTCCATTAAGTACATGAGTTATAAGAGGTGGAGAGTTACCTGACTGGTCCCCATTCAAGCTGCCAAACTTAACTCATCCTCGGTAGATGTTGCTAGACAAAAAAAAACCCCATCTCTAACCAAAAACTTTTAAGACTTGGAAGTGTCGGATGCAGCCATACTCACTTCCTCTTGAGGATGTTGAGCGTACAGTATAAACTCACACATGCTCACACTTTGTTAATGGGGGTTTGTTTTGTTATCGTTTGTATACTAATCTCTGACCTTGCACCCTGCCGTCATTGACCGCATCCTCACGTGACCACGAGGGTGCTGGCTGTGCTTAAACCTCTCTCCCTCTCTCTCTCTACCCTGTCTGGACCCTGGACATCCTTCAAATTGAAGATCCCTTTATAGGCTGCCATCGCCATGGCTACCACTGTCGCTGGCAACCAACACCGCCCCTGTTGTCGGGGTGAAAATGTGGTGCCCCAACTCTCGCTGTGAAAGAAATGTCTGTTTGTAGTGTGTCTCTTTGCAAAGTGTGCGGTGTCGTCTCTGGCTGTCATTGATATCATGGGATGAGGAGTGTGCATGTGCGTGTGTGTGTGTGTGTGTGCGATTGTGTGTTTTCTTTGGTTGAAGCTTCAGTTGAGATACAAGCAATGCCCCAATGCAGCTCCCCGATTGGCTGGACGAGGTGGCCGAAGAGTGTGATGGGAGGAGCGCTATTAATTTCCCCGTTGCTGGAAAAGGTCACGGGGTCACGGCATTGTGGTCCGAAATTAAGAGAAGACGACAAAAATACGACGAGGGGCGCCTGGTCCGCGGGAGAGCACGGACAGCAAGGCCAGACAAAGACAGGGACGGAGATGCAGCTTCACATAACTCAGGGCCGGACAAAAGGCCTGCGACAGCCCGGTGACACCACAGCAACACCAGCACACACACACACACATCAGCGCCGTGCATTCCTTCACACAACAAAAATTCAACAAGAGGCCATCTTGGAGCTCTTACTCCGGAACCACGCTTCATAGTTTTCCTTTGGATGTGGAGACAAATTATTAGCGTTCGTAAATATGCTGATGAGACCCATGTTTACGTGAATCTGAGCCCTGAACGGATGTAAGTCTGGAGATACTACAAGAGTCCAGAAGGGATTTAAAGGGGGGGCCAAACTAAATTAAGAAGAAAAGTTGAACTAATCTAGGAATTTATCTGTGTCCATTCTTAATGAAATATGAATAATTTAACAAAAGCATAGTGAAAATTTATATTTTTAGCTACAATACTGTAGCTTTAACTGTTTATTGCTTTTTAAACAAATTTAAAGGTTGTCGATTAGTCCTACTGGGAATTCAAACTCTCTCCACCAGTCCGACTGAACAAAAACAGTTTTTTGAAGTGGACTCCATGAGGACTACACACGTAGAGAACAGCTTTTAGTTATTGATTAATTTATTTTATTTCCCCGCCGAGTGTGACAGAAGTGAAACAAAAAAACATGGGAGGTGCAATCTCTTGCACGGGTCTCTGAGTCTGTGTGGATTATTTCATTTGACAAAATAAAAGTCTACCTGTTCAGTGAGATGGGGAGGAGTCATCGACGTGTGAATGTATCTCAAACTCTACTACCACTTGAACATTTGTGCACACGACACATATATTCCTACAATTTCACTGATCTCTTGCTGGTGGTAACACGCAAAAAGGTTCCACACAGTGTGTTTTGGAGAGAAATACTGACTATAAACATTTATGCAGACATTTTATTTTCAAAAGAAAACTCCACAGGGAGCCTTTAACGGTAATCAAAGTCACAAACACCTTTGTGTACCTTTGCACTATGGAGGATTTTAATCATTGTAATCATTAAATCATCGAAAGTTTTATACCTGTCCTGCTGTCAACAATAGCCAAACTAATTTCAAGCCAAATGAGCCACATTTTCATTTAGCGTCTCTGGAGTCCTGAGGCAGCGGGTTCACTGAGGGCCGTGTGTCCACTTCAGGCTGCAAAATAAAGTAAGTCTGGCTTTAACAGGCGTAATTCCATCAAAGCACTGTGGACTGTAATCTGGCAAACAGGCACAATGGGCATTGATGGAAGGAGAAAAACGGAGAGGGAAACAGAGAGAAGGAAGGGGGAGGTGGGTGGATGTCTAGCCAACAGTACCAACATCCATCAGAGCAACGCCACTTCCTTCCCAGCAGACAGAGTGTGTGTGTGTGTGTGTGTGTGTGTAGACTGGTCTGCCTCACTCTCTTCCCTAACGAAGTCAGGTTCTACAACAAACATGCATACTTCACCACACACACACCACCTTTTCCCCCACATTACAGGTGAACATGATAAGTTTATTCAGTGCATGAGATGTCACGCGTTCAGAAGAGATAATCGACCCCCAAAAAGCTTCTGCTGCAGCAACCCTGCTGGGTCTTATTTACTTTGCTCTCATATTTCACTATACTAGGTGAGTAATCCTTCCTAAGCGAGCAACTAAAGATTATTTTCATTACCGATTAATGTATTATTTACTTCTTCAGTTCATTGTTTAGTCTATAATCTAATGAAAATGTCCACTGCAAGTCCCCAGAGTCCAAGCTGATGTCTCCAAATGGTTTCTTTTGTCTGTGTTGTGACATATAACAAAGAAAAGTAGCAAATCCTCACATGTGAGAGGCAGAAAAAGGGTTCTTTTTGTCATAGGTAAGCAGGTGCACACCCATGCTTTTAGACACTTTTCATATTTGGACATGAAACACAGAGGTAGTGAGGTGCTACAGCCCTGAAACACACTCATATATACTGCACATACTGTCTGCACATACTGTCATCATAGGTGAAAAACACACAGGAACAGAAAGAGTACGAACAGCTGATGAGCAGCAGCTGCACGTCTGTCAGGGCGCTATTTGACCTCCTTTAACTTCTGGGTCATCAGCTGAGGGGTTAGAGGGCGAAGGTCATGCTCCTAGCACAGGTGGCTGAGACGTACGTAAACCAATATGTGGAGCACAAAGACAGAAAGGAAGAGAAGTTGCTATTTTCACACCTCCATGCACAAAAGAGAACAAAAAATAAATTAAAAAAATCACAATAAACGCACAAAAGGGGGATTTTTTCGGTTTGTTTCTTACATGCACGAGTGCCCGTATGTGCAAACGCAAACACATGCAGAGAAACACAGCAGGAGCACAGAGAGACAGATTTAGGATACAGCACCAGAATGAGGCCTTGACCGATGTCAGGAATACTTGGGAGGGGAAGAGCGCGTACACACACGTTACACATGAGAGCACTGCAGGGAGTCCAGAGCAGCAACACGCCTGGCATGCACTTCCACACACACACACACACACACACACACACATCTGCTGAGCAGCTCCCAACACACACTGCTTCAATTAAACATCAGTGGGCTTCAGGAAGCCCTCTCGTGCTACAGTCAAAGTACGCCTGTTGAACACTCACAGAGCTTCCCCCACCTGGCTGCGCTCTGCTTGCACTCTGGTAACTAACTGCGCCGTATGACTCTCGCATGTTGCGTGAGTTACTGCAGAAAGAGGTGAATTTGGTGCGCTTTTAAATCATTTGATTAGAAAAGCATGAGCAGCTGTTCGTATACAGGGCGCGCATGATATGACGTCATTAACAATGCCCACAGAGCAGGAAACTGTCTTTCTGTCTGTCACCCCCCTCCGGCGTTTCACTGCAGGTGTTTATCCGCTCACCTTTCCACCTGCGTTCACCTGCTTTCTGAGAGATTTTGGATTGAGGGAATTCAACTAAGACTTGACATGAATCTGATCATCCAAACCACTTCCAGCAGGTAGATATGAATTAAGAGAAAAGGCAATGTAATCCATGTCTTGCTTAAGAGAAATATGATTTGACTGTGTATACTCGACGCTGAAACTCTTGAACTTATACTTCATTTTAAGTTATTATTACTTAACATGTAGTTTATATGATATACTACGCTTTACTTTTATTTACAAGAACTTTTTTCTACTCTCCTTTTTGACTTAGTCCTTAAACCTACATTAACTGATTTGTTCTGGCCACTTGGGGGCAGTGCACTGAGCCGTAAAAAACCTTTACATATATTTACCCGATCAAGTTGTTATAATCAGGAACAGGTTCGCCATAACTTCACTGTAGTTAGGCTCATGAGACTGAGGAAACACACTTGAAGCGTAAAAATAGACTTTAAAACTTCCACGTTTATTTTTGCGTATCTACGGTGACTGTGTGTTGGGATCCGAGTGCTGCCAAAATACAGGTGACCAACACTCACTACTGTGCCTGAACGTCTCATGTGTAGACACTCCTTTTAGCTCTGTTTCTGGTCTGCTGAGCAGGAAGTGTATGTTGTTTTGTTTTTTATAGAAAACAGCTGCCTCGTGCTGCTGGAAATGATGTGGAGGAGAAAAAGCCAAAACAACGACCGTAAAGAAGCTCGAATCCTCCAGGGAACTGCAGAGTAGGGGCTGCAGGGTATGAGCCACACCAGTGTGATTACTATAATATTGATTAGTGCAGCTTTAACTTGACTTTAGATGGATTTTAACATCTGATGTAAAGGTAAGAGACGTACAGCTCCCTCCTCACCTCTCCACGGTTGCAGGGATGAGCCCTGGAGTATTTGGAGGTGCAGGTGGCCCTGTCCTTGCCCGTGCTGGCCTTTCCCTCCTCCAGCCTGAAGGCGGCGCTGCAGTTGCTGGCGTAGTACTGCAGCATCTTCCACGTTCTCCCAAAGTCCTGCGACCGCTCCAGGGTCATGGCAGCAGGCCTCGGCGAGCGAAACACCATGATGAGATGCGTGAAGTAGAACTCTGCCTCCAGGTCCAGCTGCACCGTCTCCGACTCCACCCCCTCAGCCGACTGCCACCAGGTGTTGGGGTGACGGAAGGAGGAGTCAGACATGGCTGCGGCCAGGTGGGACAGGAGAGGCAGGCCGGCGTTGCATTTGGCGCAGATGGCGGCACGGCAGGCCAGGTTGGCGTTGGGGTCAGAGTAGGAGCAGTAGAGCTCGGTGCCGTTGTTGCCACAGACGGTCTGCGTCAGGACCCGCCGACCCAGTGCTAAGTTACCCATGCGAGGGTTGCAGGCCCGGCTCTCACAGCGAGGGGCCACTCCTGCACGAAACACCTCCACTGTCAGACCTGGAGGGAGGAAAAGAAATAAATAAAAAGACTTCACAGGTGAACTTGGCAAATCTGTGCTGAGGTGACATAACTTAAGTAAACAAGAAAAAAACGAGTGAAAGCGTGGGTGTCAGGTGTGGCACTCACTGTACCTGAGGTTAAAGGGTCAGTTCACCCAAATCACACACCTCTAGTGAGATTTAACCTTGTAGATACTATTTGTCCAAGTTTTGAGATTTCTGTCTTCACCCCAAAACAATAGAGGTGAATGAAATGTACCTTTAAAACAACATTGAGGCATTAATAGAGCATTTATTGTAAAATTCACTGATGGCAGTTTCACGGCGAATATTTCTTTGGTGGGATAGAAGAAGAAGAAGAACACTCTTCCCATCTCAGCAGATATTTCTGTCTTCTAATAACTGACCGTATTAAACAATACATTGTCTTGTTAGTCAGTATTAAATGCCCCACTTTGACCATAGAGACGTAACTCTTTATATTTTCTAAGCAGGTTTGGTGGTTTTTTGTAGGCGTTGGTGAACAGACACACCTGAATCTAAGTAACAGCAACATTGTGAGACTGAGTGGAAGAAGAGTGACTCAGAGTGAGTGTGTGTGTGTGTGTGCGTGTGTGTGTGTGTGTGTGTGTGCACGCACGCGCTCACGTGTGTGTACACAAGTCATTTACCTCAATCGGAAATGTTATGCAAAAAGGGATAATGGAGGCATTGTGCACCTGCCTGCTGCAGACGGCAGCCAGCCTGGACTCTTGACACAGATGAAGTCTGGCAGCTTGGGGAGGATGAGCAGCATTCAGACGCCTTCCAGACCACTGTGTCATCTTCCAATGTGAATGTATTACCTAAACCACTCACAGATGGCCTCATATGAAACCTCACAGCCTGAATGAATGACTTTTTGCGCTGAGGAACGTTTTCCGGAGGGACTATTTTTTTGTTAGACCGGAGTTCCTGCTGAATTACATAACTGTCTGTAGGTCAGGGGGTCATGGGAGGAAGACCCAAACCTCTAAACAGAATCATCTTTGTTTTCATTCTCCCACTGTGCCAATTAACAGGCTGCAAGACCTAACAGAGTATGTTCAATTAAACTTTATTTGCATTTACAGGCACTTCGACGTACTTAATGTGTTAGATGGTTGCCTTTACATTTAGATCAATAATTCTACAACGATAAATCACAACTCTTGTGTTTTTAATACCAAACGTCCATCCAAATCTGCGGCAGTGAACAACAACGAGGCTCAGGCATAATACCCCATGATTCTGTGTCTCTCAGAGGTTAATACGGAAGCCAGAGTTGAATAACTTAGTTTAGGATTTTAAATGAATAGATGTGGGTTCAGGTGTCAGAAACCGACTCATCCAGTCAGAGGCTCAATTGGCTAGAAACTCAGGCGAGTTCTGCATCGCAGCGCTTCCTCCCTGAGGGGCAACAAGAAGCCTGACAAAGAGATGTTTCATATAAAACACACATGAACACACTAACCTGCATCTGACAACACAGCCAGGCTGATTACAAAGAACACCAACATGTCTCCTTGTGGCTGAAACGGTCCAAGATATGCGCGGAGGCAGAGAGGAGATCCGCTGGAGTTATTCAGACATCGAGTGTGCGAAGATTTCATCCACACGGCGGCAAAAAACAACAACAACAGCGGACAAGTGCGTGGCTTCAACTCCAGTGTGGACTTTCTCTTTCACTCAGCTGCGATCCAACAGGGAGATAAGGGAGACAGGGAGACAAGCAGCGTGATCCCGGACGGTGTATGATGTCCCGCTGAGAGAGGAGGAGGAGGAGGAGGAGGAGGAGGGAACGGCTCTGCCCAGCTCGTCTGCTGCTGCTGCTGCGGGACCTGCAGCGTGTTTCATTTCCCCGCACTGTGCGCCTGCTGCCCGCTCAGCCCCGCAGCTCTATTTCTAAGGAGCGCAGAGACCCGGAGAGCTGGTGCAGCGACAGCAGCAGCTCCGCCTCTCCTTCCCTCGCTCCCTCGGGCTTAAAGGTACATTCCTGCTTGCGGATGGACGCAAGTACCGTGCTGTGCTGAAGTACAATTTTTGGCGTACTTGTACTTTGCATTTTCTGCCACTTTAACCTTCTACTCCTGTATATCTCGGAGGGGACTATTGTACTTTTCACTCCATTACAGACTAATTATTTGATATTTTAAGTCACTTTGCAGATCCAGATTAATAATACAAAATACCGCAGCATGGCTAACCTCTCATCTTACGCCTTATTTTGAGGATTGGACTCACGGTTTTTGCTGCAGAAACACTTGTTTGTGGGGTTTAACTGGGCCTCTCTCTGTGTGTCTGGTGCATTAAAAGTGCTGGCTGATGACAGACACAGCTGCAGCTAAGAATAGACGGCCACTAGATGACAGCATTGGATTACAATGTAAGGCGGTTAAAAATTTAGTATTTCTTGCAGGGTTGATTGTTTTCACGGTCCGCTGGATGGCAGCATTGCATTACAGCGCGGTCATAGCGCCACCTAGTGACAACAAGAAGTTACTGGCCATATACTTTGAATCAATACTCCTACCAGGTTAATCAGATCCGATGAAGAAGAAGTGTCTCAGTACACTTGGCCCAGAGGTGGCAGTACCGAAGTACAAGGTATCTCAAGGACTTTCAAGGTATATTTTCAAGGTATCCCAAGGACTTTCAATGTATATTTTCAAGGTATCCCAAGGACTTTCAAGGTATCTCAAGGTATATTTTCAAGGTATCTCAGGGACTTTCAAGGTATATTTTCAAGGTA
>JAVQJF010013430.1:0-68344 GCA_036023855.1 Gadopsis marmoratus | reverse complement strand
CAGTCTTTATGCTAAGCTAATTGCCTCCCTGCTCTAGCCCCATAGTTGGCATACGGACATGAGAATGGTATTGGTCTTCTCATCTAACTCTTGGCAAGAAAGGGTATTTCCCAAAATGTCTCACTGTTCCTTTAAAAAAGACATACATTGCCTCATTGAGATGTGATTGGTTTAATTAAGACCAGAAAAACAGGCTGACTGGACAATACATTTCCTCCAGTACTTTGTTAGCTTCCAGATTTGTCCCAAAGAACGCAGGTCAATACAAAACTACGCTTTCGACTCTAGTCAGTACAGCAATCATTTCTCATATATTAGGAGAGAAGACGAACCTCCAAATTCACTTTATAGAGCACTGAATTGCCTGGCCTCCAGGATGAGAACAATAAATGTGGACAACTGTTGGCTTTCACAAATTAGCTTTTATGCAGAGATTTACGAGTCAGTTGGAATGAGAACACTGACAGTAGTGTTGTGCACTTTGTCAGTGCATCTAGATCAAAACATTAACTCTGTTTTGCAATTCGCCAATTACAGGGATGATTCGCCACCTGTCACATGGATGGCCAGTCAGTGTTGAAGGTTCATGTAGCCGATTGACAATAACTCCTCGGTGAGTGCTATGTTGGCCCGAGAAAGCGGCGTTGTATTGCTGTACCAGCAGTACCTACATCTACCGGGATGCGTTGCACGTGACAGGCGGCAAATGTTCCCGTTAAACTGTTGGTACATTTGAAGGCTGGGGGACTGAAGTCTGGCATGAAAGTGTTCTACATCTAGGAGATTATTAAGAGCGCAAGTGAAGTAATGTGAGAATGCAGGTGCAGCCAAATCTGCCTTTTAAAAGACAGCTGGCTGGCAGTCAGTCCAGATCCTGTAGGTGTTCAGACACATCAGGCTGCAAAAGCAACTGACAGATATTACACAACTCTTCCCATGAGCAACTTGCAGAGGCAATCACTTATTACTGACAGGTGGAAACCTGTGGCCAGCTTAAAGCCGGTGTTGCTATTTAAAGGAAAAGAGGTAAATATCTTTCTACACTTTGCTGCACAGGACATGTGTTTGAAACATTTTCTCTCTTGTTGTCTCTGCACCCCTGTCTGTCTGTGTTCATTTCTCTGTCTACTGGACTAGAGGGTTCCACATTACATGTTAATCACAACCAACAGTCATGTGAAGGAATGCGCGGCAGAGAGCCAGGGCCTATTGACTGGGAGTCATAGCAGAGCAGCGTGCAGTCTGGGGCTCACGCTCATGGCAGCTGAAGAGATGTTCATGACAGCAACACAAGGTGTATTACAAAGACCTCCAATTCTGAAAAGAGGTTGAAACACTCAGGTTTTGTTCGGCCGACAATGTGCGCAAAGAGTGCGGAAAAGAGCCGTGACAGACGCTTTGTTTGTGTTCAACCTGTAATAAAAGCTGTTCCGTCTGTTGGTGACTGGCTCATCTTCATTCGGGGGGGGCTCGCCCGTGTTTATTTGCATCGCACGTTCACTGTGCACAGCCTGTGCTGTGTACAATGTAGATTCAGGAATGACTCATGCGTCGTGTAATAGAAGCATGAATAATATCTTACCATCTTGGTCAACAACAATGTATTTGCAGAAGTCTCTGTTTATACAGTGCATACAGAAACCTTACAGAAAGCATTTCTCTGCATGACACCATGACTTAACTAGTTGGTAAACAACGGGTCATTGTAATAAAGCAAGTTCATTGTAATCAAATGACAGCCAGATGTATCCAGGGAGTCACACTGGTGGAAAACACATTCAACATCATGAGAATACTTGTTTTGACAAAGACTATAAGTCATTGTGTGAAATCAGAGCAGGTCATCCAGGCCACGAGGCAGTGATGAAGACCCAGAAGACCTGTGGTCACTTTGGAAAGGCCACATGATTTTGATGGAACTGGCGTTACAGCCAATGAGGGGAAGTTGGGGAACGTGTGTGTGTGTGTGTGTGTGTGTGTGTAGTGAGAGTTAATGCAGGGGGGAATTAGAGGATGAGTGAGTTATAATGAGAGGGCAGGAGGGCGAGCAAAGTTGTCATTTTGGATTACATTTAAAAGGGAAAATACAGTCATCCAAACCTATAGCTACAGGGTATTTAATTTCAGTACCTAAAGAGTATAACTGTAAATTTCAGCTTTGAAATATTCTTCGTTTATTTAAGGACAGTTCTCTGAAGGTATAGACAACAGAGTGCTGTCAAAGCAAGTCTCAAATAAAATCTGGCGCCATTGAGGCCAAGTCCAAGTCAAGTCTTACTTACTTACCAGAAGTGACAGTGAATGCAACAGAGAAAGATTTTAAAGGAATTTAAAGAAATAATTTCTTATTGCACACTGGATCTGTAAAGAATAAGGCTGTAGCATTGCTAGGACTACAACAATAAGACACTCATCATTAAACATTAAGTCAGCTCACACGTTTCTCTTTTCATCTTTAGCTTAAGAAGCGTTTCAGATTAGAGTTTAGTTTTTAGAGAAAGGTCTGTGACCACAAGCAGGAACTGGCATACGTGAGTTTATAGATTCATACCCTGACTGGTACTGAACATACTGTATCTCTTTAATGTGCTCCTTACTCTATTCCTCGCAGCGTTCTCTCTATTGCATAAAAGCAGATTGCTGTCAGCGTCAGCGCTCCAGAAGCAGCGACAGATGATCACTAAACAGTTGTGTCAGTTTATGAGCGAGAAAGTTTCAAGTTAAGTTCTCTGTGAGTGTAATGACTCACTTCTCTCCTTCTTTCCCGTCCCTTTTTTATGTGAAATTGGAGTTTATTGGTAGAATGGCCCAGTCCGTTCCCGTGGCTGTGGTCTGCCCCTCAGCTCTGGGGAATACATTAGTCTGTCTACGGCAGCTGGAACTTCAGAGGGGAAGGGTAGGCGGGAGAAGTGCTGTTCCTGTGTATAGAGTAGGGGGGAGGGGGGGGGGGCACAGAGAAAGAGAGAGAGATGTGGTCAGGGCCTGGAAAATGGATCCATATGTCTGGAGGACTATGTGAGCTAATAGGCTAATGAGTGCACTGTGTGATGTGGCACCGGCACAATGAAGATAGAACTCGTCGTGCTTCAGCTTTTAAAATGCCTCTCACTAACCCCGTTCTCGCACTCAGAACTTGAACTTTTCACGTTCACTTGGGAGTGTTTGCAATGAATTGGACGCGTTCAGAATTACCTGGAAGGACTCACTCTGACTGGAAAGCTCCCAGATTGCAAGGACATTTATTTAATCATATTGACTTATACTGACCCCCATAGACTTGGAAGCAACCATTACTGTCTTGGAATGACTTCAAAACACGCTGATGTACTGTGCAGGGAATCTCCCATATCGTTCCAGATCATTAACCTTGAGTTTGGGTGCTTTATACTGCAAATGCAGCTGAACGCATTGATCCTGTGAAGCTGTGGATTTTTCCACAAAACAAAAAATATAAGTGCACAAGGTATGGATTAATCTGCTCTACTGTGAGATGCAAGCTTTACCATTCCCAGCTAACTAGCTTACTACCTACAATATTAACATTAACTCAGGTTTACTTCCAAGGCCAAGAGTTAGCATATCGTTAGCCAACTACATTATTTTGGGATTACTAAATAAAGCTCACTAATGTTCACTAGTGTTAGCAGCTTTGTCAGGCTCTTTCTTGGATTTAGAGAAGTTTATACACCAGCAGCTCAATTTCTTTCCTGAGATTTTAGTGTTAGTCCTCATCCTCAAAGCCTCTCTGTTGCAAATGCAAAGCATCCACCTTTCCCCTGTGTTGCTTGTCCACACATGTTTTTCTCTAGTAACCATCCAAACAGGGTTTTAACGATATAACAGTTTAATTGTACATTTTCCCTTATAATAATGTCCCAATGACTCCGAAGCTAACTTTAGTCTGCAATGCAAGAACAAGCTGCTCTTTTATTCCCATACTGACTTTTTGCTTTGGACATGTATCTTAGCCTCAGCCTTTTAGCATGACATTATGTGTGTAGCCATCAAGTTCATATTTAGGAGCCTTTTACAGGGTTTTTGTTTTAAAACAACTCATGACGCTGACGTTAATTACCTAGCTAGCTACTGCTTGTAAATTCTGCTAGCAACGGTTGTCATTTCAGCAGGCAAAATCGACATTTGCAGACTAAAAACAAAATGAAATCAAAGACTCATTGTTTCAGAAACAAATGCAAATATTGAGTGGTTAATTTTCCACGTTATTGTGCATACTGCATATATGCCATGAGTGAATGGAAAGTTTCCTGTTCCTATTTTCAGTGGGGGTGTGAAGATAACTTGCTTGAAAAATAATTAAATCCCCCGGAAACTGTTGGATGTAACTCCAATAAATGAGCCATTAACTTACCCTCATGCTTTAATCAGTGTTCCAGGGAAAATTGGCCTCATGTTTCCCATATGGTCCCATGAAACAATGGCACGGTTTGTCTCTGTATTACCCATCACTTAGTATTAAGAGTCTCAAACCATTCTCTCTGGGAAATTTGCCTGGTGCTGATTTGGACTGGACTATTGTTGGAATATGTATGTATGTGTGTGTGTTTATGTGCAGAAGGGAAAGAGAAGGAATGTCCCTCCATGTAGCCATGTGTTCCTACATTTATCCTTCATCTCTTTATCAGCAACATTGGATAAATGTTTCCCCAGGAAGTGAGAGATGTCTGCATTTCCCTAGAAATTCTGAAATTCCCTAGAAATTCTGACAGACAAAAACAAACTTCACTTGCAATCAATTATTCAAATCACTGTTTGTGTGTGTGTGTGTGTGTGTGCATGTATGGGTTTAAGATGGCTCAATGCATGGACGTGGCTCCATTGCCAGTGGAAAGTCACTTCATGTCATCCTGCAGAGACAGGCGGAGGGGAAATGAATAACTTCCTCCTCTCCTCCTGACCCAGCCTCTCTCCTTCATCCCTGTAACCAAAATGGTTCCCATGCAGTTGGTTGGGAAAAGAGCCAAGGAAGACACACACACACACACACACACACACACACACACACACACACACACACACACACACACACACTCTCTCCCTCCTGGGTCTTGATGCACTTTGTCTTGGCCTACTTTTTGGCTGCGTTGCTGTTTTCCAAGCCCGCTGGATAGGCAGAAACCTGGCCCAAAACAGTTTCAGTTTACCAATCAGTTACGTCACTTTAGATGCGTATGAGGCATTATAGAAAAATGTCAAATGATCTGCATCTATAGTCAGACGGTTCAATGAAGTTAACACTGTATGTGAGAAGAGATATTGCTTTTTTTAAATGTATTTTTTAATACTATGGGCTCCATAAACAAAATCCCATACACCTCTATTGTATTATCAGAGACGATAATCTCAAAACCTGACCAAACGTTCTGCATAGCTAGATACCACTAAAGGTAAGTGAGAAAATATGTTTTTTGTCATTTGGATGAACCAGCACTTAAACTTAGCCGCTTGTCTTTTTTGGTCTACTAACTCATTTATTACAATTGTCATATTGCTCTGTTTGGGTGTAGACTTTAGGAAAGTGGAACGCATACAGGCAGGGCTGTAACCCTGTGGTTCCTAAAACTGGGATCCAGGGACCCTCTGATTTGCTTGAGGAGGTTCCTGTGTGCTCCCCCCGCCATATAAAGATTAGTCTAGACTACAATATAACTGCCCTAGACATATAAAACCTATAGGAATTGGCATTACCATCACACGTTTCACTCTTGCCACTATTATCGCTGCATGCTCAGTGTCAGCAGTTAAACGTCCATCCATTTTCTAAACCATTTATGTCGTTCAAGGACACACCAGGCAAGAGCGCGCAGTGAAACATTTCAGTACTACATACTTTAGGTAAAAGAGAGGTTTAGTTCATATACTTTAGACATTCTTCCTGCAGCAAATTAACGCATGAGACCTCGTCTCCTCTCATCATTGTGATTTGTACAGTTAAAGGTTTTGTGGTGTCTAGCCTGAGCTGAGACGCTCTCGAGTCCTCGGAGCTCGAGAGTGGAACATACACACGGGACTCACAGACATATGTTTGCTCTTCTGCAGTCTAAAAATCTTCCCAACAACATATGGAAACCATAGTGGTTTCCGTACTGGTGTCAGCAAGGATATGGTTTAGCCAGTGTGCTTTGAAATGTTGATGTTACCCACCGTGGAGGAACTGCTCAGTGGAACAACGTCCTACTTCGCGTGTTGACTGTGGCTTCGATTAACACCCCCTTCTGTGATTTTTCCAAAAACATTCACTTACATATCTGTTTTCAGTCGACCAAACGTGCACAAACAAGTATTCACAGAGATGTGAATGAGTCACTTAAACACCAGACTCGCAGACAAACACACACACACTCGGTGTCCCTTCTCTCCAACCCCTCAGCCTGATCTTCTGATCCTCTGATCTGATGTTATGTATGTACGCATGCTGAGTCCTGCCACATTTTTATCTGCATTAGCACAACCCCGAGGGCACAGACGCCAGCAGTAACACTCTCTACGTTAGTGTACACGTGAACTTTGCGAGGTAGAACTTTTGAAGTCACCTGTGTGAAAGAAACAGGAGCGCTTAAGTGACTGCAGTTGAGCTTATATACAGTTCGGGACGCACACTGACCCAACCAGCGCAGCTTCTGTTTCTGAATGTGTGTATTTTGAAGAGGTCTGGCTGTATATATGAGCAGTGCCAGGTGTGTGGGTTTTAATTTACAGACTTTACTTTGTGAGGGTTCATGCCCAGGCAACCTCCTCCCTCTCTCTGTGTGTGTTCGTATGTGTGTCTGTGTGCGCATATAAGTACACATGTGCCACAGAAGCTATTAGGCCACAGTCCATCCCAGGTGGACCGGAGTTAAAGTTTGCACCAAACCTTCTAGGCTGCAACATTAAACAATGACACATCTACTGTATATAGCAACTCTGCTGCTATTTTCAAAGCGATCTCTTTGGTTGTCTGCCAGCGTATCTGTGCTTTCGCCACGGCGCCCCCGATGACCCCGCCGTGACAGAATCTGTCTGTGAGCAGGAGGCTGAATCAAAACTCAGCTCGGCGACAAAAGTTGAAAAAAACATCTGATTGTTTAGACCTCCCTCCTTTAATCTGATGTCCCACCACTCGCTCTCTCTTATCTAAACACTCAAGAACTTGGAAACCACGGTTTCCTTCGTGACGTCGGACAGAGAGAAATCTACGGCAACAATGCGGGGCAATGAAGTGGCCTCCTGCCTAACAAAATAAGAAGCCCTTGTTTTCAGAAAGTAGATGCTATGCTTGTGGACCACATGTGGTTTCTTTTTCTGAGATACTCGCAAACTCTTCTGGGTCTTAAGCGAAAAATATTTTTTGGGTCATAAGCGGGTTTCTGCCAACGCGAGCTGCACGCATAATATAAGACAAAACGGTTTGACTCATCCGTCTCACATTCTCAGACTCTCTTCCCGTGGTTTGTGGTGTTTGTTGTTCCCCTCTTTCACCTTGCTTCCTTCCTGTAAGTGTGGCTATAGTGTCTTTGGGGGAAGAACCAGTGCATCGTAACCTTCATCCGAAATAGCAGGGTGAGTCACTTGGGTGGTCAGGGGAGGCGGACTCACGTGGCGAGATGATTTTCCACAAGTCATTCCAGGTTGCTAACTAGTCACCATCAGCAAGTGATATGTAAGCTGGGGGCCTTTCATAAAGTTGGGCAGTCTGCATGTTCTGTGTTTGTTCTGCCTTTTCATCTAGGCGCTGGTTTGGTTGTCGGCACTCTTTGTACATGTTTATTCAAACTGCATTGTGATTTTGTGTGTGTGTGTGTGTGTGTGTGAGCCTGGGATGCCTAGAAACCTGCCTTGAAAAGCAGCAGAAACTCTGCATTGCTTGCGTTCATTTACGCATTAGGATCTGCAGTCAAGCTAAAAACAAAGCCGTTTCCCAAAGTTGACATTTTGGTTGATACGAGGTTTTCACCTGGTAGCGACAGTCACCATGGCACCACCAGTATCACTAACTGTTATCCTAATCACAGTGACCAGCAGCGGCATAGTCCTGAATGTCTTGGCAGCGACTCACATCCACCTGACGTCCTCTCTCTCTCTCTCTCTCTCTCTCTCTCTCTCTCGCTCATTTTTCATTTTAACCCCACCTCTTTGTCACGTATCCGGATTTTCCGAGATGTTCTGTGCACTCGCCTTATGCCATTTGATTCGTTTATTGTTATTGCCTATCTGCAACGCTGTCTTATTCTCTCCTTTACTTTGCTTCCCCTTTTCCTGCCTAGGCTGCACATTCCACGAGGATGACTTCTCCATCAAATGTCCTAAACACGAGGTAAGAAAATGAAAGCTTCAAAGCTCGTGAACAAATGCACATCAGTCCTTATATTGTCCATTTTGAGGGGTTCAAATCTTTTCAGCTGACACCACACTATTACTCCACCCTGCTCATGCATATGAGTGAGGGTTAGATGGAGAGGAACCAAGGTAGTGTGCCTTAGCATCTCCCAGGGTAACAACCTCTCATACATTAGCGTTGTCATATATCGTTATGTACAGTAGGTTTGTGTTCCCATTACAACACGTATGCCATCTGTGCTCTAAGAACCACTGTGCATTTCGATGTTTGTCTCCCCTCCCATCTCCTCCTTTCTTATCCTATTTTCCCCCCTCCTCTCCTCTCGTTCCACTCCACCCCTCATCTCTCTCCTCAGCACAGGAAAAGAGTTCACACATTGCTGTCACAAGCAGCAGCACCATGGCTGGACAGATGATACAGTCTAGGACAGAAAACACAATTGTCAGCTATTGTAGAACAGAGTAAGAATCAAAGGAGAAAACATTTGGGTTCAGGTCGGTGTTCGTTGTACACTGGTATCAAGTACTCTATCTACTCCTGTGCCCGTATATAGCCCACGGAGGCCTGGCTCTCATCTTGGACTGACTGATATCTTGTTACCAAATCAATATGTACCCAATGACCTTGGTAAGCGAAAACCTATATTAACCACCACTAGCCGTGTAAACACTTAGTTATGTGCCCTTTGTGTATTACTGTCACTCAACACCCACTGTTATGGCTGCAGACCACTGCAATTACAATGGGTCACAGTCCACTCCAACAGGCAATTTTCCTGTAAGACAGACGCCATCTGGTGGTGGCGTATTTACACTGCAGCGCAGAGACGAAGGTCAAATGCAGAGGAGGGGGAGGACGGGAGCAGAGAAGGAGATATGCTGACATTCAGCAGGGAGCAGCGGTGCATTGAGGCAGCAGTGGCAGTAGCCTCCCCTCCTCCCTTCCCTCTCTGCATCTCTCTTTCCCTCCCTCCCTCTCGCCCTCTTCCTTTCCTGTTCTCCTCTGTGCAGACTGACAGGGATGAAAAGCTGGCTGCTGATCAAAACACCCCACCCAGCATCACTGCCTGCTATCCTCCCCACATGCTCTCTACACCCTTGCTCTCTCATACTCTCTCCCTCTTTCACTTGTTATTTCTCTTCTCTCCATCCCCCCCACCCCCGTTCCCATTATTTTGCTTGTGCGCTTCACTGCTGTTCCCGCTCCCTCCGTCTCTCACTCCGCTCACCTCTCATCTCCTGCGCGCTCCCTTTTCCATTTTCAATCGTCCTCCCTTCATCCCTCCTCATCCCTTCCTCCCTCTTTTTCTCTCTCATCTCCTCTCCCGCCTCTCTTCACCTCAACTCCCACGTCTAAGCGGCAGAAATAGAGTACGCGAAACAGAGAGAAAAGGAGAGAGATTGTTGTTAGCGGGCTGAGGCAGAGCTGTCATCAGCTGAGGGATCTGAAGGTCTGTGTGTGTGTTGGGGGGGGGGGGGTCTGTGCCGCGCCAATTTACGCTGAGCAGCCTAATCAAAGGCAGGAGCAGACACACACACACACACACACACAAGCACGCAGCCACCCCACCCATGGGTCCCCCCCTGACAGTCTCCCTCTGCCTGCGTTCACTTGGTTTCAGGGCGATGCAACGCACACACGCTGCCTTCAGCTGCGGATTCTCTAAGGGACGCGCACTGTGTGCGTCCACACGGGTTCATTAACAGGTTACCTGCTCACACGCGTATATACACATCGTGTGCAGGACAGAGCGGCTGAGTGGGAACAAAAGACGAATGGGGGCAGTTACATCAGAGCGCGACAGAATGAAAGAGACAAGAGACAGGAGGAGAAAAGAAGGGCAACAAGAGACGCGGGCAGCGAAGGGAGGGACACTCTGTGATGGAGAAGTGGAGAGAGAACAAGTGAGACTGAAGGTGCAAAAGAGTGAGAGAGTCGCCTCCAGGGAGGTAAACAGAATGAGAAGGAGCGAGGGAGGGTGACTTCAAAGACAGAAAGGAGGAGAGGGGAAGAGCCAGAGAGCAACGCTGCTGGTCTGAGTCCAGGCCATAAGGATGGGCAACTGGCAGATCAGAGAGAAAGACAGCGAGAGTGAACGAGAGATACGGGGGGGGGGGGCTGCAGAGGAGGATAAGGGGAGAGAAAAGCGCTCCACCGCCACAGCAGCGCAATTAGTGGGCGTTCCTGCTGTGTCTTTCACAGTGGAGCTGGTTCACTGGCCAGCTGCATCCGTCTCCCCGCTCCTGCACACGGCAGCCAGCTCACTCTGATGTCTGCAGAAACGCACGGAGACGAATGTAGCCCGCAGCACATACACGCGAGGCCCGCCTGCAACGGAGGCGCCTCCACCTGCAGAATAACGCACATGCGTTGCAGCTTCTGTGCAAACAAGAACACACGCCGCACAGTTGTCATAACGGTTCAGACACACCAACATTGATGCTCATGGATTACAGGGCATTATGAGTGCAAAGCATTCTGCAGTGCTGTGAGCACAGGGCCAGTGTCGCCATAGTCACAGGGGGGAGACACACCCGAGGAAGACCTCTGGCACAGCTCATACATGTGTTTGTTACCTCTATTTATGTCAGTCTCTCTGCCCTTTTTTCTACAGGACCTGTAAGATATTCCAGCACACCATCTCCTCCACCACCACCAACACCACCTCTCAGCCAGTCAAGCGTCCCCCATCCAGCAAGGCAAGCGAAAACGCTGTCCTAACAGCCACCTACACCCTAAAAAAACCACGGCGATGGGGCTGGGGGGAGGGTAAGAGGCTGTGCCGAGGTGCAGCTAGGAGCAATACAAACCCCGGAGAATGGCTCCGCGGAGAATAGCTGCTCCCTGAACCCGGCCTGGAAATGTGTTTTTCTCAACTGAGCCTGTTTAACAGGAGCGCAGACTGCGTGCCCGGGGCTCAGCGCACAGGGGGCGCTGTTTGAAATGCAGAGCGAGGAATGTGTGTGTGTGTGTGTGTGTGTGTGCGCGTGTGTGTGTGTTCTGCCTTTCGGATGGGTTGCTATCATATTCAGGCACCTGGCGGACACTGATTGGACAGGAGCGTCCCTCCAGCCACCTCGTCTGCGGGCCAAGAAGTGTGTGTGCGCGTGCGTGTGGGCGCGCGTACGTGTGTGTGTGTGTGTGTGTGATAATCATAGAATTGTCATTCTACAGCCACCCGTGTGTTTGTGCAAATGTGTGTCCGTGTGAGTGAAGAAGTCCCATCTCTCCGGTTCAAGATGTCATGCTTCAAAAGAAAGGAAAAATACAAAAAAACAAAACAGCAGCCAACCACTGGATGTGCTATCTCAATGTGTGCGTTTGTGTTTAAAACAAGAAAGGAAACTGTACATGATGACATGCATTACAGGTTCTAAATATTCTGATATTGAAGAGTTAAGAAAAAAAATGGACGCAGTATTTTAATATAACGCTCTTATCTTCGGAGATGTATTTTGATGTGCATTATGACAACATCACTGCGTCACCCTTGGTATAATGTCAGGCTTTGTGTTATTCCGAAATTAAAAAAAGAAAAAGGAAAAAAAAAAAAGATACCTCTGTTTAAGAGTGTTACTCCATTTCAACTGTGTGCACATTCAATATGTACAGTAGATGCCGCCATCATATCACCACATGACGAGTTACAGATCAGGGCTCCAAGGGTCCAACCGGGAGTCGGGTCATCTCACTTCATATCTATGTACAGTTCAGAAGTATTACTATTAAACATTGCCATGATGTATGATTATTTCACCTACCACAGCAGTGCAGCAAGATAATACATTCAACACACCTGTCTGTCTGTGTATCTCAAATGTAGCCTCTTTCACTCTTCCATGCTATGTAACAGTGTCCTGTACAGGGCAAAAGTTAAAGTACTGGTCATATCAAAAAGAGACATATTTAAGTATTAGAGCAGAAAAGAAAGTGCAAAAACGCCACACCAAACTCTCTTTTATGAAGCTCATTATTTAATGGTGTATATAAGTATTTGATGCTGTTTAAATGTAAGATGTGATGTACTAATATAATTGTGTATAGTATTTCCTAGAGATGTTTATTTTCTATAAAATGGAATATGTTATTGCTTATAAAATGTTATTAAAAGAATCCATTGATTAAAAAATGATTACCTTTTTTGGGAATGTCACTTGTCTTACGTTGGAGCATGCCGTTTTATTGATTTTCATGTCTGTTTGGAATCGATGACACAGCAACACCTTGTTTGAAATGTTTTTTGTAACGCCAATGTTAAATATACCAGCACCTTTCAATGCTGCTATGACCAATGCCTGCTCTTTTTGTCTTTACTGAACATGCACTGACATTACTAACACACTGGATTGGCATATTTTCTCCCCCTCCTACTCTTTGCCGTTACAAAATGTAACAGCCAGACAGAGTGGTGGCAATGATGACCAGTGCTCACCAAGTAAAAGAGACCACAAGTCAAAAAGGTAAGATTTTCCATGATCATAGCCATATTAACAAATTCTATCATTTGTCATATGTCTAAAGCATCCAACCTGATATTAATGACCGTTTATTATTCAAATTGGGAAATAAGTCTGCATTTAAGAAAGCACAATACAGGCAACATTTAATGTTATCAATTGACTTTTGGCCATTTGCTTACAAAGCCAACGTTAGAGAAAATAATTGGGTTTTGGAATACACTAAAGTTTCATTTAGTTCGGCATTTTTCCCAAAATAGATCTTTTTCTGCAAACGTTTTGGTCCATTTTACATGTAAGGACATGACCTACTTGCATAATTCTGAGCTTATTGGAGCGAGAATTTTAACTACTTTTATCGTCGTGTGGTAGCAAAGTCCATTATGGCATTCAAATGGAAAGCACCACAGGAAACAATATAGTGTTCTTTACAAAATGCTTTAATATTTACATCATTAAAAGGATGAAACCTAAGAACATGGATGAGATGAAAAGATGAAAATGCATGAATAATACCTTTAGACATGATCTCAATCCAACGTCTTTCTGTCTTTCACATTAGTGACACACTATAAAAACATACTGCTGCTGGGACTCCAAAAAAAATGCCAAAGTTGTTGGGTTCTCTTTTACTTTTTAGTCCTCTTAAGAAAAGAAAAAAGAA
Source organism: Gadopsis marmoratus (assembly GCA_036023855.1). Lineage (NCBI taxonomy): Eukaryota > Metazoa > Chordata > Actinopteri > Centrarchiformes > Percichthyidae > Gadopsis > Gadopsis marmoratus. Next base: position 54,885 of record JAVQJF010013430.1, on the reverse strand, counting down.
ATCAATAAATGGTGGTTCTGTAGGACATGAAACTATAATGACCGAAAGAGCAAGTATTGCTCTTTATATTGGAGCTACAAAGGAAAACCAGAAGCTTTACTCCAGGCCCTCTTTGGAAAAGACATGGTCATTTATTTTTAAATTGTCTGCCTGACTTATGCAACTTGTTGCAAAAGTACCAAAGGTTCAATGTTACAGTTCGAAAAGTCGATTGGTGATGCCAGAATTGGACGCTGCAAATTTCTTTTGATATCATAGTTGCTTACGTGTGCAACAGTGCAAAAGTCAATTGAGTCATACGATGTGACGCAAATAACTTGATACCATCTCCACTTTGACACTTGTCGCCATGGTAACGCAGCACAGTACTATGTTATTCGGGCATGGTCAAGAGCTACCAAACGAGAGGTTTGAAGGAATAAAATAAGCATTCATCACTCTGCTTATGCAAAATACTGCTTAATCATACAAATTATAAATACATTTTAAAATATGTACACTGCAAAACAAAGAAACGACCTCTATGTAAATAATCTCAAAAAAGCCATATTATTACTCATCTTATTTAATTCAGCCTCACAGGGCAAGTGCAGATAGACACGGAGCTTTTGCAGCGGCTCGCCGCACCTCAGATTATCAGTGAAACATGATTAAAATCAACTTTAACACTATTTCGAACAACCTGCGGAGTGGCTTCCCACTGAACAAGCCCACGGTCGGACCAATCCGAGCGTGGTCATTTTCGTCCCAAGTACAAGCGACGCTTCACTCTGCAGCCAATCAGAGCAGCCCGCCACTCCAACCCAACTAAGCACTCCTGCCTGTAGAAAGTTAATCTATGTCGGAAAAAGATTGGGGGTGGGATTATGTGGAATAAATGCAGGGCAGAGATCTCTCACGCTTCACTCTCTCTCTATCTCACACACACACACACCATTCACACTGAACCGGGATGGCTCCTCTCTGTGGTCATACTGTGGCACTGCAACACATTCTCGCGATGGGGATTCAGCTTGGTAAAAAAGAAAAATGCTTCTTATATTCTTATAATCCGCAGTAACAAGAGTGTGAACTCTAGAACTGCCTCCTGATGTGGGGTTGGGGGTGGTGGGAGGGACAATCCATGAAGAAAATCCTGGCAGATTGATATGAATCTGTACAGTTTATTAAATCTGTTCATTAGCTGCATGCCAAAATGCCAGAAACTGTGTCGTTCTGTGATGCGGGTCTCTCTTTTAATGTCTGTGTGTGTTTTTGTATGTCAGAGATGTTTCTATATACAGTGTCCATGCTTGTCTGTCAGCCCCCCCACCTTCCTTCTCTCTAGCTGTTGGTGACAGTGGTGCCGCTGCCCAGCTTGATGATCATTTGCTGGCAGTCGTGGAGGGTCCTCTTGTCTCCCAGCTTCTCCAGGGTGCGGGCTGCGTCCGCCAGCATGCCCACCCTTTGGCCAGGAGCCGACAGGAAGGAGGGGGGAAGGTAGCGACACGCTAGCATCACGGCCTCTGCCTGCTCCCGCTGGCCTGGCCGCGTCTCACACTCCTCTGCACATAAAAAACAAAACAAAGCAAAACACACAAAGAATGTTGTTACCGTGGCATTTCGGGTGAGCGCTTCGATGCCATCAGCCACCAGCAGCCAATCAGACTTCAGCAACTTCTTTTTGATTACTGATGGGATGTACTGAACAATTGGGCAAAATAGATGAGAAGCCGATTAGAGCCATTGATTGCAGTAAGTCAGTGTCTCAGCTCAAGTCTCAAGAAAACATCCACAGCTGAGGTTTATAATTTTCAAATTTCCAAAATTATTTTTTGGACCTACTTTAACGGCAACTAATTACAGCTTGATCCCGCACTAATATAACACATAAAAACAATGATGACTATGTTATCAGAGCCCTCTACGTACACACACACACATACACACCTGTCTTGGCTCCGGGCGTAGCTCTGCGTCGCAGTGAGCGATCCAGGAGCTGATGTGTGCGGGTGGGACTGGCCCCCGCCATCAGCCTGGCTGTAGCTTCATGAAGGAACAACTGCAAAGAGGAGGAGGGAGGAGGGATGAGAGCAAGTGATGATGACTCATACAGCGTGTTCAGCTCTACCTCAGAGAGACTTTGAATCCTTGTGAACAACGCTGCTTAAAAACTTGCCTCAGGGGTGCACGCGTGTGTGTGTGTTGCAACACCTCCCAGCTAATTCCCACAGAGAATTGTAACGTGGACTGCCTGCAAATATGTGCACAGGAAGTATTTGTATGTGTATGCTATGTGCTTCCCTTAGCGTGTTGCCATTTTGTATCCGAATTCCACGTGCGTTTGTCATTCCAGCACACAAGAATCCGTCTTGATGTGTGTCGACCTTCTACATGTGACACGAGGCACATTCTGACGAGTAATGGTTTTAAAATCCTGACGATACAAAAAGAGGAGGTGTTCATCTTGTTTTAATAACAAGTGGCTGAACATCTGCTTGTGTGTTAGACTTAGAGGATATAAGGTTTAATAATGTCTAAGCAAGACAATTAACCTGCACAGTGCTTGTATGAGCTAAATGACTAAAATGTACATGTGGCACAGTCACTACCATTATACGTACTCGTCGCATTGCAGGCCTGAAGCTGTGCGCCAGCTTGCGTAGGGAGCTGAGATCCTGCTGAAAGCCTTGGAGCTCCGGTGGGGAGGCCTGGTGGACCCCAGTGGGGCCGCTGGTACCCAACAGCCCTGACCCCGCAGGACCGGCCCCCTGCTGCTGCAGGCGCCACACATTGGTCCTCATCACCAACAGGAGATCACACAAGAGCAACTGGACAACCTAGAGAGAGATGGACAAGATGAGGACGAAGACGGGATGCATGTCACTGCCAGAACAGTCACTGATGCCACAAGCTGCAGTACAGTAACACCACTGACTAATGACCTGGATACTGAAATGTGAGCAATGTTTGGGTGAGTTTCAAGTTCTTTTCATAAGTGTGGTGGCTGGAAACACACCATGCGGCTGTTTCAGTTGTAAAAAACAAAACAAAAAAAACAAAAAGGGAACATGCTTATCAAGAAAATGTGTGTTTCTACTACAACTGTTACTACAGTAACAGCAAAAATATCTATTTTGGTTTGGGAAAAGCGTGCTGTTAAAATGTCTAATATGCTATATTGAACGGTACAAAAATGATAAGTAAAACTACAACTTTACAGCTGTCACTGAAATGTTTCTGGGAGAAAGCCGACTTGGCAATTGCTTTATAGTGTTAATGCATTATTTAAATGTATAAAAACAAACATTATATTGTTTAGAATGATAGATGAGTAATACACAGAGATATTGCCCAGCTCTGACTACATGAGAGCAGAGCTCTACTCAAGGTTGAAGGGCATTTTCCAGCCCTCACTGTGTGTGTGTGCGTTTTGCTGTTAGTGGCCCAGCTCTGTGTTGCACTGCAGGTACATTGCACTCTGCTGAGACACACATGCAATGCAACTACAATGCACCACAGCTCTGGCCGTAGACGTGCGCACACTGCGAGATACCTGTCCACCAGCATCACCATCTGCTCAACGCCAGAGGGTAGGACACCCCGGTATCACAGAGGAGTTGCTACAGGGGATTTGCTGTCTGTGGCATGTGGCTTTGAATTATTATAAATGTGTGTGTGTGTGTGTGTGTGTGTGTGTATACTCAAGTGATTATGTGTGGGCAATTTTCCATATTTATAATTTTATACACATCTGTCTCTATGTGCGTGTATTTTTTATATTTTTAATGCGGATGCTGTCGCCCTCACACATTTCCCCTCATAGGAATTATAAAATTCAACCTGACTTTAATGTGCCCTCTGCAAGTGCTTGTGCAGTGTGTGTGTGTGTGTGTGTGTGTGTGTGTGCGTGCCTTGTCTAAACTGGAGCTGTGGCAGTGTGGTCCTAGGTTGAGGCTGTCTCGGAGCAGGGCGCTGGCCTTGTCGCTGTAGCTCAGACTCAGCTGGCAGTTTTCTGGCTTGGACAGCAGAGCCCGCACCGCCCTGAATGTGTTCAGACACGAATTGGGCAGAAGACTCCTGACAGAGCGATGGGGGCGGGGGAAAAAGGACACAGGTTAAAGTAGTGGAAACGTGTGTGTGCAGACTAAAGTTACGCAACACACTCTTAAGGCTGGCTGCAGACATGTGTTTGTCCAACTTACTCTGCGTTCTGCAGACTGCGGGGCAAGTGCTCGACAGTCGGATACAGTCTCTCTGCCGCGGCATCATCCCCTTGGAGCCAGTTGATGATTACCACGGCAACCGAGGACCACCACTTGGAGTGGGGGTCGCAGCCTGGAAGTCAGAACAAAACAATCAAAGGCGAGACACCCGCAGACAACCAAACAAACAAACATGCAAATATTTGAATTCCCCACAGCCCACTTTCACATGGGCACGTGCGCGCGCGCACACACACACACACACACACACACACACACACACAGCTGCTGGTTGTATTTTGACCTCTGAATCAATCCGTTTCTCCCCTATAGCTTAGTCACAACATGCTGAGAGAAAGCAGCCATTTTGACGACTCTCTCATGAGGGAAAACTACTCTATTTAACATTGGGCAACGCACACAGACTTCTAAAACTACATGAGCAACCTGAGGCTCTGCCAAGAAATGTCTCCCTTCACAGCCCCTCCCACACCCTCCCTCCTCTCAAGGTGATCACCGATTTGACAGCACTGAAGATAGATGAAGCAATCTGGTGGATGCCTCCCTTTTGCTCAAATCAGTGATCAGTGAGGACAAAGGAAAGTGGTGGGAGGGTGGAAGTCAACGCACTGGAAATCAGGCCACTCGACCTCAACAGTGTAAAAATGAACTTTATCTGACTGCGTCTTATTTTGCAACAGTAACATGCAATTCTCTCCGAGCAGATAACAAGTAATGAAGTGAGGAACCCAAATCTACACTTGAATGTGTTGATGTACTCAAGCGACAGAAGTAGTCTCAGTCAGCAAGTGTTAGGTTGCCACGGTTTAAGAAGCTGATTTTGGGCTGCTGCCATTAAGCGCGTTTCCAAGGCGACTTACCAGTCACAGTAGCCATGTTGGAACCGATAGCAAAGGACTGGGAGGTGGCACCGGCCGCATCTGATGCACTAATCAACAGCTGGAGGTACTCCAGGGCATCAGCATACTCCCTGCAGACACACACTGAATGGTTATTTTGTTGCCACATGAGCATAAAAGGACAGTTTCAAAGCTTTTATTATTTCATTTTATAGTCAATTATGTTATCCTTATTGTTGTTGTTCCCCTTATCTGTATCTATTCACACCCAAATTCCTCAAGAAATCTGTGAAACTCCAATAAAAAAAACAGTATACATTTCAGTGTTTTGTTTCCTCACCCCTCGCCCTGGCTGGGGCTTTTCTCTCCATGAGGCTGGGCCACACAGTACAGAGCCTTCTCCAGGAGGTGTTCTCTGAATGCCTGAGTCACCTGGGCCAGAGGGTCCACTGTAAGAGTACCAAAAGCCCATTAACATGACAAGTACGACTGCCTTAGGTGACACATTTCAAGAGCATTCAAGGCATTAAATTAGTCATTATAGAACACAGTTACACGTGGAGTGTGAGCTATATTTTGTCTGCACTGACCTGTATTGCCAGCCTGGCTGTAGATGCTTTCTTTAGGTGTGCTGCGAATAGCCCAATCCCCATCCACAAAGAAGCGGTGACCTAGTGGGTGACAGAGCCACTGCATAGCTGGAGGCACACTGCCACTGGATGACAGGCACGCCTGGCGGGCACTGCTCAGGAACACACGCTATCAGGAAAGCAAACAAAAGTCCTCAATTAAGTTCTCCACTCTCATTTCTTACACAAGTGGACATAATTACACAGCTTAAAGTTCACTAATGAGGTTTTGGTTCAGTGTAGTTCAGTTTATTTCAAGTTGGTAAGTCCCAGGGTCATTAGTGACTCCGTTTATGCTAATTAAACATGGAAGACAAATGAACCGGACGTCAACTCAAAACTGCTTGCTGTTTAAGTGTATAACCACTTGACAACCAACAGGATAATGTGCAAGTACTTAATTCTGACAGAATCCAAGCAAAAACAATTACATAAAACAGAAAATCTGCACAATACAAATGACTGAGCAAGACGTGCATTGCAAACTAAGGCAACTTACAGAGGTAAAATGCAGGATCCTTGGCAGACTGGCTTTGACCCGTAGAGCTGCAGAGACGTAGACCTCAGCCAGAGAGGCTACAGGCAGGCAGGAGCCAGCACACTCTGCCAGGTTCACCGCACTTAGAGCCATGTGCACTGCTGACAGGTGGCTACCATTCAGCTTACCTGTATGCCCAGATAGAAGACAATTATCTTGGAGAAAATAATTGATATTTTTTGACAGTGATGTAATCATAAAAACAAAAAATGGCCAAAGTGGTTTGGTAATAATTACTTTTTCTAAGCCAACCTTAGTCTAAACCTTTTATTTGCACCAAATGAACATTAGCTGACTGTTACAGAAGAAATGGGGAGTTGGCTCTTTAGATTCTCTCACTTTATTATGCCATCCTACATTGATCAGTCTACCACACTGATGTAATTAAGAAACAGAGTTTTTCCCCACCAACCAACCTGTCATGTGCAGCTGGTGCAGGCGGTGGTAAACCAGGGCGGCATCACGGCTGCTTTTGCAAGCATCATCCTGCAGGGGGCGGTCAGATCGCAGCCCTCCAGCCCTGGCAGCCAGCCAGCGGCCCACCCAGAGGCGTTGGAGGCAGAATCTTAACAGGGACCAGAGTGCAGCACAGGCCAGGTCCAACTGGGAGGTGGGTAAGGGACGGCCAAGAGCTTTTAGACAGGTCCACAAGTTCTGACTGGCCTGGGCAAAATCTCCCTGGGCAGAGTGAACGAGATCAGTGATGATGAGGAAAAACAGATAAAAAGGTGTCCCAGAGTAATTCAAAGACAGGAAGGGTAACTCTGGAAGACGAATACAGGGACGTATATCTTTTGGAATGTGGTGTTACTTTTAAAAATCAAATTTCAAATATCTATATCAGGAAAAACAACATACTCTAGCTAGGTCCAGGTCAGCCTGCTTGCGGTGTCTCCAGAACAAGACAGAGGATCCAGAGTGTGGTCTGGTAACAGGCTCTCCATACACCAACAGTCGAATCAGAACTCCTGACACCAGAATACCGTTCAGTAGCCACACCAGTATAGTTGGCAGCATCCAGTCCATCCAGCCCCACGAGTCTGCTACAGAAAACACAATTTTCTGTTCATTTAACGGTAAACATCTTGGAGTCAATATTTAGAATACAAATCAGAGCCTTGTATACGTACCTGCGATATCCACACCCAGGATGCTCCTTCCTGCGTGATGGGTGGATGCAGCGCTTCCAGCCGTGCTGCCGCCCGATGAGCAGAGCAGCGCAGCCAGAGGGTTGAGGGAGAGGAAGAGGAAGGTGAAGGCGCACAGCGCCATGCGGGAACGGTCCAACATGCCGCCAGCACTATCTGCTGACGCCGAAGTGTCTAAAATGCCCACATTCGGCTGCTGAGCAGAAGAGAGACCAGAGAGATACACTGGTGTTAGCAACGTTAAATGGGACAAGTTGAGTGTAGAGGTAGACTGTAACTACATTTTTTTTTTAATTTGCTAATTGAAGTGCAGTGGGGATTGAGTTGTAGCTTAGTTAGCTTGTAGTTTAAATGACAGCTGCATACCTTGGTGTCGTCCCCCATCGGACTGTCGGGCTCCGAGTCACTGCCACAGTGGGAGAAAGAGGTGGGGGAGCCCACATCAGAGGCTGGCGGGGTAGGCAGCTCATTCTTCACATCAGCCTGTCCATCCACCTCCATGGCAACCAGGTCCTTGAGAGACTCTGATGTAGGAGGAAAAGAAAAGACGAGGAGAGCAGTTAGAGGGTCAATCAGTGGCACAAAAGTAAAAGACATCTTCAACCTTCAATTCCACTTACTAAGAGGCTATAGAAGACTATTTTCACTTTTGTCATTTGAGGATAACAGTGGCTATCAATAGACCTCATCACAAAAAGGTCAACTGAATGACTTACTTTCAAGGAACTAAAATAAATTGCAGAGGCGCCGTTATGGAATAAAGAAGAGCGAATGGCCTCGAGCACGTACTGTTTTTCTGGGCTACCATTTTAAGAGCCATGTTCTCCTGTTTGAGTTTCTGGTTGGCCTGCTGCAGGTAACGGATGTAGTCGATGGCTTTCCTCAGCACTGCAGACTTGTTGAGCTTGGAGAAAAAAAAAAAATAAACAATAACGCAATTAGCATCTTCTTCCTCTTCTCAATATTTGCGATTGCCAGATCTCACCAAAAAAATAAATAAAAATTTTAAAAAAAGCACCCACACTTAGAATAGGTTTTTTACTACCTTGGCATCGGTACCGGCTACCAGGTCTTTGAGCTCGATGATTTTGTCATTAATAGAGGAGCGGTAGCGCTTCTCAATGGCGTTGTGGGCTGTGCGCTTCTCTCCCTTGTGTGGCTGGCCGGCCATCTTGCTGCTGATGGCGATGCGGTTGATGGGCAGCTTCTCAGTGTCCACCATGACAGGCACCGTGGTCAGGATGGCGCCACCACCCATAAAGGCCTGAGGAGGTTAATAAGGTGGCACCGGAGAGGGCAGAGAAGGGGAAAGACAGAAAATAAGGGAGACGGCTAACTAAAGAATCCACTCTTTACTACTGATTGCTTATAATGGCGATGATTGATTACATTTTTTTTTTACTTTTGCATGTTTGCTCTGGGTATACGTTAAATATCTAAAGTGTAAACTAAGCGGCAATGCGTTTGTACGATCTCATTATTGAAGCACTACCTGCAGTGAAGCGCTCTGTACTGAGGTGGTGGTAGCCAGGGATGTGGGAGAGGACACAGTAGTGACAATGCAGGGGTCATGCTTCAGAGTGGTCAGCAGTAGTGACTCCGCCTTGATGAACTGGGGCTGCAGCAACACCTGAGAAGACACACACACACACACACATACAAATATACAGTTCTGCTTTTGGTTCCACAATACACAAACAAGGAGTTTGCTGCATTCATTTGGTGTGCAAGTCCATTCAGGTAACTTCATTCATTCATTCATTCATTACACTTACAGGTAATTGCTGTATGTGGGGTGCAATGGCTTGAACTGGCGGGCTTGCTGACGTAGCCAGGAGGGATGAAGTGGTGGTCAGGGCTGGGAGCTGAGTCTGAATGGTCACTGGCTGAACACTTGGGGGTGAGGACAACAGGCTGGTGGTGGTGGTGGTGGGTTGGCTCACACTGCCAGCTGGAAAAGTTACGCAAAAGATATTTTTCCAACCTTAATTCCCGCCAAGTACAAAATCTATGAAATATTCACGACAAGTCACGTTTGCTGCTTTTCTGCAAATGCGCAACACAAATGTCAGCAAACAGGTTCAGCAGGAAACTCTAGAGTAATTACTAAAATTGCTTTCGCCTAAATTATTGCAGCGAGTTAAAATTACAGATTTCATGAAGACAAAAAATAACCCTGTATCCTTTATACAGTGCTGATCATTTGACCATGTCACAAATTTGAGTGGCATCAGATTCCACCAGTCAAACAGCAAAACTCTACTGCAACTTTGTAGTTGAAAATTATACAAGAAGATATTATAGACTAACCACCAAACATACTGTATCAGAATATGGTATCAGCCATTGTGAAATAGGTCAGGTATCATTTTTTTCTGCTGCAATGTGGCAGTTTGTGAACCTCTTAGAAGAACGAAAAAAGCTTATAATGTCTACACCATTGAATTTGCTGCAAGTCCTTCTTTTGCTACACTTGACAACGTGCAAGTCATCGTCTATGGGTTTGTACGCAAATAGGTAAACTACATCCAGTGTGTCCACCTTGTGTTTCTTATCACAACTGGGATAGTCATTGCAATCGACCATCAGTACCAAGGGTTGGGGGATTTTCTCCAGGAGTAACAATCTAAAATCTATTGCACCCATGACAATTCAGAAGCAAATATTAATTTACTACTTGTCTCCCAGTTACAAAAAAAACCCCCAGCTACAATCAGGTGTCAGGACATGGCTGCAGCAGATATGCATGTGTAGTACACTGTACTGTCTACATATACTGGCATACACATTCAATGGGTGATGCCTAGACAAAGTACATTCATTTAGCTCACAGTCTCCCACACCAGTGAGCAAAGTCTATTAGATTACGACTTGGATATGAGATCAGCTGAGGTTGTCCTTGCTTGGTAAATCCCATACACATTAGAGGTCACCTTGCCGGGAACTGTGGTTTCATTTGAGAGATTTCCAAATTAGACCAGCATGGAAAGCAGAAATGGGCTTTTAACTACATTGGCTGTAATGTTGTAATCCATTTAAAACTAATGAACTATTTTAGTTGAATGTGTGCCTGGCTGTAAAAGCTTAAGTCTGTCAACATTTAGGAGACACAAGCAAAGAATACATCTGGTGGATTCATTTAAATGTCAATATTTAACAACATACATTTACGTAACAAATACACTTACTTTATATTAACTCCTGTTATTGATTTTTAGCATTTACATCCTTTTTTTTAAAGATAATAAAAGTTGATTTGCTCCACATTTTTATATCGCTGTCTGTCAGCAAGTGTAAGGTTGACCACATACTGCTGTGGAGTCGTCACCTTGTATCTCAAGAGTAAATAAAAGAAAACGTCCTATACAAGCATTGTTGAGAAGGATTGTGTCAGTCTAATCACTGCAGAATTAACATTGATAAGCATAGCAGTTTCACAGCCAAATATTATAGCTCCTATTGGTACAAAAAGCCATTTTCAACTCCCTTTTCACACCGAATATCTGCAGCTTTCAGAGAGCCAAGTAAGACTTTAAGACTGTCTTACAGCCACGTAGAATTGAATGTTAGACCATAAAAAACAGAATTGTCAGCATAACACTTAGCTTTTCTGGCTGAAACCTGCCAATGAAAGTTGTTCAAAAATACATGGAAAGGATAAGATGAAGGACAACAGAAACCTGCCTGTTGTCCTTCATCTCATCATGCCTACAGCAGACAGGATACATTATGGATATTTGACTGATCCAATGAGAGACATGCAAAGCCAAGAAATCTGTCGCTGCATATAGAAGATAAGGCAGAAATATCCTACGGTAAAATACCTTTTTAAAGCCTTTAACTTGGATCAGTTAAGGACCTGTAGATATTCTATTCTACCTAACTCACAAAAAGGTAGACCCCTATAGGGACTAAAATAAACTTTCATCACCATCAAAGAGTGCTTACCTGTGTAGCTGTTCTGGCTGCTGTAGTTAGTCTGGGCCTGTTGGGACTGAGCCTGGGCCTGAAGCGGTGTCTGCGGGTGGAACTGAGGCGGAGTCTGGGGTGCAGGCGAGGTGAAGAGGGCCTGGGGCGTGGAGCTGAAAGCTGGGTTCGGTCCTGGTGAGCCATGGGGTGAAGCTGCCTGGGCCAGGGCGGGCGGGCTGAGAATGGGTTGGGGCTGCTCTATCTGAGGCTGTCTGACGCTCTGAGCCTCCTGTGGAGAGGCTGGCTGCTGCCTCTGGGTGGAGTTGGGTACCTGGGCCAGGGGGGACAGCTGGAAGGTGAGAGGCTGGAAGGCCTTGTCTGGGGTGGAGGAACTACGGGTGATGGGAGGGCCCAGGAGTGCATCCAGGTGGGGGCTACTGCTTAAGATGGAAGAGGAAGATGAAGGTGTGGTGGTGACTGGAGGGGCAGCTAGGGTGATGATGGATTGGGTCAAACTAGGAAGTTCTTGGGTGGGAGGAGGTCCTGTGTATGTTGGGTTATCAAACAGTCCTCCAAACTCCATGTCCTGGTTGCTGATGAGCTGCAGCATGTCTGAAGAGGGAAAGAAATCAGAACCACCATCACTGCTATTGGCCAAGTAAAAAATAAATAGAAATATATATAGAAATAGAAATAAATGTATAAGAATTTGCTAAGATAACTACACAATCTGAAATGTGTTAAGCCTCTGAGTTTCAAGTGCAGCTCTGAATTAGAACCAGTTGCAGGTTTATAAGACCTGGGCATTTGTCAATAAACGTTTTCAGTTTGACTCATTGATTACTGGAAACAACTACTCAGTAGCAAACAGTATCTACTACATTCTCATCTATAGTGCTTGTCGCCCATGCACAGTGTTTATGATACAACAGAATACAATAGTAAAGTGGCTAAATATAATCACTGTAAAAATGAGGAGGATGGAATTTATGACAAATTACTATTTGGACAGCTTAAAACGGTTAAAAAAATAATAAAAAGCTTGTTTTTGCTTTGAAGACATTTTCGTTTCTATTCATACTCAAAGAAATATGACATGAACTAGATCCAGGATTCAGTAAAAACCAAACATGCTACTGAGCTCAAAGTGCATGATGACATACACAGTAAAAACACACCATGTACACGTGTACTGTACTCAACCCATGTGCGGTAAAGTCTTTTTATAGTATTCCTGCAGCTGTGGGCCAAAGTACAGCGAAGAACAAGCAGGAAACTGGTCCCATGTACTTTGACAAACATATATGACAGTGCCATGCCACCTATTGATCCATGGGTTCCCATTAGCAAATTGTATTTTCTCCACAGCAACTGGCGGTTTAATGGGTAATGCTTTACTGTATAATGTTCAAAATAAATGTGACAGCATTGTGCTTTCACTTTATTCAAAGGCACCGTTATATTCCGCTCTAGAAAGACGCCAGAGTGACAAATATTTCTGATCTGATGAAGTTCATCAGGAATATACTGCCGAAAAAAAGAAAAAAAATTTTGGAAAAGAAAACCAAAACCCTATGACTTGAGTGCTTGTTGTGTCTGCAGTGACTCGCAGCTCCCTGGGTTTAGTAACGCAGTGTTTTGTATGAGGTGATCGCTGTTGACCAATCAGAGCGCCCAAGACACGACGGAGCGGGAGCGCGCTGTCTGCGCACGAGGTTACTATCGAGCAGCTTCACCGAGGGTTACTGTCGGGCAGCGGGGAGGTTGCGAGCACGGCTCCGGGATGTGCGTCGCAGACTACACCGTGGTGCCTGTCACAAATACACTTCGACTATTATCGTAGCACATATTAGCTAGTACTGGTAAATCTCTCGGGGAAGCAGGCGATATTAAAACCACAGATGTCCGCCTAAGTAAGCGACGTCTCCTTTACTCTGCATGTTGGCCACAAAACACATACATAAACAACCCCTGCCCCAGTATATTTAACTAGATGTGCACATGGTTTTTAAAGTTAGGAAGAACATAACGTTATACAAACGTAAAAAAAAAAAAAAAGTACGTGTATACAACAACAATTAGGGAACAAATGGCGAAATATGTCAATAGGGCGCATATCGCTATAATGATGTTTACATTTCTTGGCAAAAAAAAGTAGAGCTTTATATGAATTGTTCGTCCAACTGAGGGACCTGTGAACCCACCGAGGAGGAATGAACGGCAGTAACCTCGGTCTGTGGAGCAGGCTGGGGGGGCGGGGCAGCACGTTAGCCTCACCTAGTAGCTTAGCACACCTAGTAGCTTAGCTCACCCCGCTTTAATAATCGGTTAGTACGACATGATTACGACTGCGTGTTCTAATAGTGGCAAGTAACAGCACTGCACGCGCGCAACACCTATTATCGCCCCAGCTAAGCCCCAAACAATTCTAGCTAAGTGAGTAACGTTAGCTAGCCCGGGCGATGAAAGCTACACTGTGAGCTAACACCTTGAAACGGGTCGCCGGTAGTGCTTTCCGGAAGGTATAAATGAGGTGTTTAGTCTAAACACTACATGTATAACGCAGGAGGCAGGTCAAACGGAGAAGAAGAACGCACATGGCACGCAGAAGGTAGCGGTTAAGTTGCAAGCAGTGTTTTAACTATAGCTGGTTAGCTACCTGCCACTGGTATATTTGCTTACCATCAATGTCGCTTAAGAGGGCCGTGTCAATATCGCTGGGGTCATTAAGCGACAGCGTTGGGTCCAGGTTCTCCAACGAGGCATCGTCAAAAGACAGGCTGTTCATCTTTATTCTTGTGTCTGGATGTCCAATGTGTAGACTTGACTTGGCTGTCGAATCGCTCAGAGGGGAGGGGGGTGCGTCGTAAACTTCTCACGTCCCTACATTTGCCAAAGCATCCGATCCCAAATCTACCTGAAACATGCGCAAAGTGAGCTGCAACTATTTACTGATGTGCCAACTAGCTACTCACTCCCACCCCCATGATCGTCCAGGGAAACTTGTCAAACCGAAGCCAAACACTAAAGCTCATTCAGTGCGAACTTGCTTACAGAGGTAGCCGAACGAACCCACCCTGCCGCTGGTGATTGACAGGCGCGCAAAACTACTATGACAAGTGTTATCTATTGTGTATAAATGCAAAATGTATATATAATACATTATCCAGTGCTATTCATCCCTGTACAGACATATTAGTATCAGGCATATATTTCACCAAACTGTATTTTGAGGGAAACAGCATGGATGTTTATTGTGGGCTTGCCCCCAACAGCCAATTGGAGCCGAGCTGGGCGTGTGCTACTGACAGCCAAGTTTGTTTGACGCGAAGCGGCGGCTCCTCCCGTAGAACCAGTGAAATCGTCCAATGGGAAGCTCAGGAACAGAGTGGGGTGATCAGACGTCACATCTCTGGGTCTAGTGATTACATCACCAGCGGGGAAATAACCTGCAGCGATAGAGGTGGCCCAAAATAATACAAAATGAGGTTAATTGTAATTTTTGGTCAAATCAATGATAGAGATGTATACATACAATGTATACATGCATCATATAAAAGACAGTTGGTGCAGATATACATCTAATTTAGCTTAGTAAAGTAAGGCTTCTTCCAATAAGCACACACATCATTAATGATGTAAACAATGGGCAAAGCAAACTTTATTTTCAGATCAGAATCAGCTATAATGTGAGCATGCTGTCACATGAACACAAACGGGCAGCCCCACAAAAGCATGGTGGGGAAATAGGTCAGTGACCTAGAGTAGCACTGTAAAGTTGTTGTCAGTACTAAGGGGAGTGGAGAATTATTAAAGGCCAGTCAGTAAGCCTTGTATTGTTTGTGATGGGGTGTGTTTGTTTAAAGGTGCATGTCTTATTCACTTTCTCAGGCGGCTGAAGGAAGCAAACGTCTGTAAAAACTGTGAGACCAAGATTTGTTTACATTTTATCTGTGTTAAGCTATTGCAGAAGAATGGATGAAGTGTCCATGAACCAACATATGGGGAGGGTGGGCGAGAAGCTCATGTGACACTGAACGGCCAGTACAGTGTAAGATTGAGGGCGGGTTGCATCAGCATGTGCATGAAGAAGAAGCAGGAGATTGTTATTGTAAAATAACCACAAACAGTTGTGAGGTAGAGGTCACACGCTGCTAGTGTTTTATTGGGCAGTTACATACGTGCATTAGGTCAAACAAAAAATCTGACCATTAGTAAATGGCAGCAGACAGCACAGCCAAACAGACATGGGACGCCTACTGACAGAAAACAAGCCTCTCCTCCCATGTCCACAAATCAGTTAAATGTTCTGCTTCATCAGTATTAAAAGACATTCAGTAACCACTTTGAAATCACCATACTTTCGAGGAATACATGTTGCAATCAGGACTCAAGCCTCATAAAAGCAAGTAGCACAATACACTCTTGTTACAGATCCAGAGATACGTAACACACAAACACAGAAAATTACTCAATTTCCCTTTTACAGGAGCTCCTGTTACATTTTTAGTAATCGTCTTTGTTCAGCCTGCATCGTAAAGGTTTTTCAAAGTGAACACAATGGCTGATTGTAAATTTAACGCTATTATCTCAGTTACCTGGCAACCATATTAAACCTTTATAACCATATGTAACCATACAGCATTAAAAGAAAGTTAAAGCTTATTAATTTTCCTCAACTAAAATAGATTTAAATATTTAATCAGAACAATTATGTACACAAATATGTTTTCAATGTCAGTACTGCATTTATGCTAGTATAACAAATCATGAATATTTCCCTCTAGTGGGAGGCCTATACTGAAAACGGATAATTCAACAAAAAATATGATGCATGACTAGCCTTTTACAGCTTGGGAGGAGATTCAAATGGAATGCCCAAAATTGACAAGGCTTTTGGTCTTAAATGAACGGAAAGAAAATAAAAATATCTTTCAAGTGCAGAGCAATGTTAAAAACAACCGGAGCCTAAGCAAAAGAGCTGGAATGAAGACAGGATTGATTTTTGCCACCACCAAAGGCAAACTCTAGTCAGAGCTGCTCTGCTGAAATCAGTCAATCACACAAACGGTTGGCAGCAGCTCCAACAGGAGCACATGAATCATACCAAGAATGAAAGTGTATCTTTGACTGCACAAATCAGAGAAAGCACAATTGTGTTTTTGTTTGCTGCATGCTTTAGTCTCAACCACGGAAAGATCAATGATGGAGGGTACACACACATTTTTTTTTCTTTTTTGCATGAACTATAAAAATACAATCAGGGGATCAAATAATACATAAACCTGCCTTCTGGATATCACTATGAGCCAATACATTTTTAACCAGATACAGAAACTAAAATTCCTGTATTTTGAGGTATATAGATTACATTGTATAGAGTAAGCGAAGCTCTAATTATATGAATACACCATTCACTGTAAGCTATATGTTCTGTCTTTATGGTGCCAGCGCTAAGTCTTGTTGATAATTTCAATGCCATATTTTGTCTTGCATCTTTATTTACTTTCTAATAAATGTAAAAGTCTTTACAATCATAAGTTTATCGGTCCATCAACCCACTTCTACGTGAACACGAGCTGCAGTTAGTTAGAAAACGCATGTGCAAAATGAAGTCAGTCTAAAGACCATTTCCCATCCCCCTAGAAAAATAGTAACCATCTTGTAAACACAAAGGACAAAATACTAGTTTGTTTCTTGCATCAAAGTGCACAGATATTAATATAGCAGGGGAATGAAAACGTTCACGATCGCTTATCATTTATAACACACGGATGTGATTACTGTTCTGACAGCTAAAACTTTGTGCTAGTTGGTCATTAAAGCCTTACAATTCTTTGGAATGGCTAAAAGTGTTTGCAATTGTTCAAGAGCATACTTGTCTCAGCTAATTTGTCGCAGCTTTTATGAGGACTTAAAAGACTGATGGGAAATATTCAAAGTTCCTTCACTTTAACCGTTTGAAATAACAGAGAATCCTAGCAAGTGCTTTTTAGATTTTTCCCCTTTGGTTAAAGGAATGCTGGCATACACTCATCAAGATTAGCTCATATTTAGCTATTATATTCCTAGTTAGCAGAATTAGTGTGCTAACATAAGTCTTTTCTCCACACTGCTTCAGGCAAGTTGGGTAATCATGTGTTGCTATTCCACACATCTCATTATTAGAAGCATGACTAGAGCTCTAACTGGAGTATTTGTAAAGAAAAGGAAAAAACCTTAACCACAGAGCTAGTACATAGTACAGAACAAACCATTAAAACAATAAGCATAAATTTGCATTTTAGCTAACAAGCTAACAACACAATATAATCCAAATTGTATGCTTCCATACGGACTGCAGTTAACCTTTTCCTTTAATCTCGCAGTAATATACCACATTTTTAAACCACATCAGACAAGTAACACTGTCTTCCTTTGGTGGCACGTTACAAATGAGATGCAGGGCTGTGAGTAAGTACATCCCACACTAACGGATTAATACATCCATATATAGCTAAACGCAACAGAGCCGTGTGCAGTAAACATGTTGGAGCAACACTGTGGCAAGAGAATGACAAGGAGGTGGAGATCACTTGCTACACCACTGCCAGTCAGCGATGAAATGGAACTGGAAGGACTGTTTGGGGGGGGATCATTTAGGGCGAGGACCTTTAGATGCCCTAGAGATCGAGATTCTCTGAGAACAGTCTACAGGGCAAAGAGGGCGTCTTCCGTCCGTTCAGCCTTCTTGTGGGAGTCACCAGGCGCACGAGCAGGGTGAGCAGGGTTAGCTCCGGGGGGAGACGGCAGGGAGTCTACTGCCTTCGCTCGCTCCTCCAGGAACTTGTCAAATTCTGAAAGAAAGCATTTGATTTGTCAGACACATGGAGAGTTGAGGGTTTATCAATGGTATATTTTGAATCAGCATAAGAGTGAAAAGTAACAAAACCTATAGAGTGAATACCTTCACTGGTCACCCCTTCCTCGGCAGAATCCCCTTTCTATTAAGAAGAAAAAAAGTCATCATATAAAAAACACATTTTGGCAGAAACTGTAATAGTGGAGTTGGACTTTGTTTCAAAAGACAGAAATAAACCTTGGTGTACAGTCAGCGACACAATAAGCTGATACCCAAAGCATCATACAAGTCAAATGCCTATAAAGTTCACAGAAACGGAGACAAATCCATACAAAGGCTCACGAAGGATTCATCGACCGTGCATCCTCCCCCACATTTCGCAGTTGAAGACAACAAGGAACCTTCTTGATTGCAACTCCAACACCTCCACAAGCATATGTTAAGGAAGCTCCTATCAGCTGTTTTAACTTCATTTGCACTAAGTTAGTAGTAGAATTAATTATAATTCAAGACTCAACGAGTAAACTGTTATGTCTGTCATTGGTGGAAAATACATTAGATCGAATGAAAGGACATGGCGTGAATGAAAACTAAAGTCAAATGCATACAGTTATATGAGATGGATGAATGAAATGTGCTATCAAAGAAAAAACTAAATCAAAACCGAAAGTGGAAAAGGGAGAGAAAGGAGAGAAAAAGATATAAATCAAGGTAAAGAAGTCTCACCACGTCAGCACAGAGCCACTCCTCTATGTCATCCATGACAGAGGACTGCGATACGGGTATCTATGGAGCAAAGCCATGGACAAAGGGGTAGCACCAAAGCCACGCAACAGAAAGACCCCAACAGCAACAAATAAATAAATTGTAAACACATACAAACACACAAAAATAACAAGAATAGGAATCACCAAAGGCTCAGAGAGGACGATGATCAAAATAAAACAAATCAAAATGAGAGCAAAAAAAGAAAATGTGCCCCTCTCAAGCCTGTGCTCTTATTGTTTTATCATGTGCAATGATCTGTCACTCAGCTGTCTTCTATGAGAACAAGAGTTCCCAGGTTGTGTATCGTTCTCATTAGTTCTGTAGTGCTGACATGGCTTAACAGCTGCCGACTAATGTCACACAGCAGTGTTAATTATTCCACATCATTAGTTAATTAGCAAATCATTTGAACGTGATTAAGAGATTGATTGGATGAGAGAAGCAGAAAGCACAGGGACCGTCGAGAGGCAGGGCAATCCCACGGCATACACATGTATACGCGGAGCACACGCACACACTGCACACACACCAGATAGGGCGCACTCTGCGACGCTGCGTGGTGTGCAGTGACTGTGGTGATGGAAGCCATGTCAGGGTGGATGGTGTGCACTTGCGTTCATGTTTGTGTGGAACGCGCATGATCACAGTGAATCGGGACTGCTGGGAAAATGTGTTGCATCAAATGTCACTGAAAAGGGCTGCTTTTATGTGGCTCAAATCCATGCACGAGGAGTGACAATTAGGGAAACTGTAAAAGTAACTTGCAAGCTTTTTGTTTACAAAAGCAGGAAAGGCATTGCGTTCACACACAATACGTAAAAGTCCACGTCCTTTCACGGCCTCTGCTCTGAAGTCAAAGTCCACATTTGACTTCGACCTGATATCAGAGTTAAATAGAGACGACAATATCATTTTCCTGATGCCCTGCTATATACTACACAAACTCTGGGGGGGTTTCCTCATGAGATCGCAAGTTAACGCAGTGAAGGAGCATTTCAAAATAACAGCCATGGCAGCGGGGCAGTGAAAGTCATTCACAGGAAAGAACGCTGTGTGACAGGGAGGAGAGGATGCTGTGGCAAAGTGCACAATAAGAAGTCTGGTCCTCTCATTACTCACAGCTGATACAAGTGCAAAGTGTCATCCTTTCTATTCAAAATATTCACATTCTTAACATCAACATAATTGTCACACCGTTACAAATATTACAACTACGGACTCATCTGTTAGTTGGTTGATCTAGTTCTAATTAGAGTGGGACATGTGAGGTTGTTGTTAGTATATTATCAAAAGATCCAAAGACAGTTAGAGGACAGCTGACAAATACTCTCCACTACACAGCAAGCCACCATCCATTTTCATATTATCTTATGCTGGATGATATGTTATCAGTACTGTAACAAGGCTTATCGTTGTTGATCTGACGTTGCTGTGTAGCAGAAGTATCTGTACTTCCTTGCTTTAGTGTGTGACTATTAAGAGATGAATGGAGGTGATGGAAGTTCCTGGTGACCCGTCAAGCTCATTATCCAATCCATAGTGGGGGGGGGCATTACGATGGAAAGCATCAGTAATTGGTATAGTGTTTAGTGCCCATGTCAAAAGAGTACAATAGAGGTGGGCAATATGGATAAAATATTATGTATATTATCTGTATAAGTGATTTTACATCACTGCTGAAATTTAATTGATAAGCTGCTTGTGTCAATACCAAGAGAATGTCATGTTTTTAATCCAGTGATTTAAATACTTAACAAATCATGATACTTCATCATGCAGCTATCCTGTAAATTCTGTATTGCCATAAAACTGTTCTGTTATATTAAAGAGATGGCTACCTCAGTAGAAAGAGTACAGCAAAATTAGCCCCGTTTGACATCTTAAGGTATCATCATATTGCCCAACACAACATCTGTACTCGACATGGAGGTGGATGTTTTTAGGGGGGGAAACTTTGTTGGTACTGGGCTTGTTTTTTGCATTCCAGGATATAGCAGTGAGATGAGACTGAAAATGAAGAGCAGCTCTGGAGGATTATGGATGATGCCGCAGGAGGTGGAGAGCAGGGGTGAGGGTGGACACGAGGGAGGGAAGGAGGACACACTGAGGATGGAGTCCTCACCATTCCTTGGGTAATAAGCCAGCTGTCTATGGGCAGCTCCTGATCTGCTGGGTTATCATCCCCTTTTACCCTCAGCTGAATCAACAACAGAACAACACCTTACACAAAAGAAGAAAGGCAGCAGGCCCCCACCACAGCATAGCACACAGTGTGGAGAGAGAGACAGAGGAGAAGTCAAATATGCAAGAGACGATTGCCATTGAAAGGGGGAGAACGGAAGAGAATAGTGAAAGGTTCATTCCATAAAGATGAAAGTGAGTAAAATATAAAGGGGAAAAAGACTTTGAATCCCCTCAAGTAAAAATGTACAAGCCATAGGGCACTAATCAAAAAAAAAAAAGAAAAAAAGGATGGTACACACAATCACCGCTGTGTGTGTGTGTGTGTGTGTGTGTGTGTGTGTGTGTCTGCATGTGTGTATGGAAGTTCAGGTTTCAGAATCATCTGTGTGCATTGTAATAATCGTGCAAATATATTGCAATGTGTGCTCAGACTTGGAGAATGGCTGCAGAAATCTTGAAGCTAGCATGTGACTTTACAAACGGATTGTGTGGAGATAAAGTTGAATAAACAGAAACTGGAGGACGAAAGTGAGAAAGAAAGGAAGTACTGATATCTGGTTTGAAGAATGAGAAATGTGAATTCGTGTTTTCGAAGAGACAGAGCTGCTAGAACGAATATTTACCCAGAACAAATGCAAAAAAAACGACATATGGTACCATTTTGAATACTTCTAGGCATGCTTAAGACTTGCAGTTATCACATTGTGAGCTATTTATTTTAGCTATTCAGTAATAGCAGTTGACAAACCTACGCAATTTTGTTTGATCAAAGTCGGAGTATCACTGCACAAAGGACAAGTGTCACTGTAGAACATGCAGGGAGTGACCAAAGGCTGAGGACACACTGGTACGGGAAGGCTTGTCAGCCATGTAAATAGCCCCCGCGACTTCATAAATGGGTGAAAGCTGCATTAAACTCCATGCATCAGTGTACTCACCCCTCCTGCATTCTGTTGTCTCACATCCAAAGCCGAGGCCAGGCCGCCCAGAGCCTGAGGGTCCTCATACTTTACGCTGTGAACGACGACATAAACAACATAGATAAGGTGTAGCATTGATGCAGCAGAATGAGAAAATAAATACACCAACAAAAATAAAATGACAAATGCAGGAAAATACACCCTAAAAGTCTTCTTTTTTAACACTGTCAAAAAAAAGAAGAAAAATATTTCTCACCAATGTTTACTATAAACATTATATGTTTACTATGATTATATTATACAATATTTTGTTCCCACGAATAGCTGGTCATAAGTCAAAACAAGTGAGGGTTTGATGGGAGTTTTCATATTATAATTGGCCACATTGCCTTCATAAGACAGCACAGAGGAGGAAGACCGAAAGAAGGGAATGAAATGCGACAACCTTTCTCTCTTGCCCTTAGTGATAAGTGTAACTATCACCTTCATTCTTTCCACCTAAATGTTCAAAATATGGCTGAAGGCAACAAGTTCTTGGCTGAGAAAAAAACAGATTAACATTCATAGCCTGGAGGTATTCAAAAGCCATTCTAGGAAACGCAGGAGGAAATAACTGACATAAGAAGATGTAGTGAGGGCAGGTTAAAGGACAGTGGGCACATTAAAAAGTAAAGTATAAAACTTTATCAACATGCTTGTATGCAGTGAATGCCATGGGACAAAATGTGCCCATGGGTGGATTTTATTTTAAATATTAAAGGAGGTTATGAATAGCTATTTAATTAATATAAATTACACCCTGGATAATAACATGAGAGGATCTGGGCTGCCCCAGAAGCAAAAACTGGACCTACTTTTTGCGTTGTTCAGCCAGAGAGCTGCTCCTGGTCTGGGCAAACATGTCAAAGTCATCCTGGTTTGGGCCTGGTAGAGAGGACAGGGTCCCGCTCACGCTGTCTGAAGCTACATCTAGAGAGGGAGAAAGCAGGGGGGATTAATATGATGAAAGATTCAGAGAAACGGGACAAAAAGGAGTGACAGGATAAATGGACTGAACAAAAACATGAAATAAGGATTTAGCAGTCCTATATTGCACCGTGTAGCTGCCTTCACATCAAGAACAGCAATATATTTAAGCTTTGACCAGAATACTACAGCAGAGACTATGCAGAGACTTTCTAGAGACCAACATTGGAGCTAGCAGTGATAGGGATGAGTGTCTAGCAGTGAGTGATGTTGCTGGGCTTATTTCCCATTAGTAGCCGTTTCTTTGTCATTTTTTACACTCTTGCTTCTCCAATGCCAGGTATGCAGAGACCGGGGAGGAGGGATGACACAGCTCTGGTGAGAGGGAGTGCATGTGTATGATAAGTTGGAATTTGGGAGCAAGAAGTGCATGCAGGTGAATCTTTGTCTCCACACTGGAAAACAGGCCTGACACCAGTTTGTTCTTACCAAGACCGGCTAGTGCAGAGGACAGCGAGGCTGTCGTGGGGTTACGGGCTGGGGAGGCAGCGGCCCCGGCAGTGAACTGGGACGGAGGGCTGGAGGTGATCCTGGGCGAGACCACAGCCGGGGAGCCTGGGCCCAGATCGATCAGGTTGTCCTCCGTGGCTTCGTTCAACATCTGGAAAGGGGATAGAGAAAGGAAAATGAGAGATGGCCATCAACAATTATGAATGCACTAAAATCAGTATGAGACCATGTCAATGTGTAGTGGTTTTTAAGTTTTGCTAAAATTGATGAATGTAACAGAGTTCAGCTGGCAAACAGCGACAAAGAATGCTAAGTTTGAGTGTTTGCTCTTTGCATACAGAGAGAATACTTTGTAGCTACTGAAATTCTACAGGATTCACTATTTACACAATTTGAGATAACATTGTGGGCCAGGAGGGTAGTTGTGGATTGGAGGATATGCTATGAACAATACTGATTGTTGAATAAACAGTTACACAAGACTTCAGATGTGTGAGACAGAAGGCAAGAAGGAGGGGAGGGAAGGACATATAGTGTCTAGTTTCACACAGTGGTACTGATGTTGACACGTCGTATGGGTCTGAGCATTAGCTCCATACAGCAGACATGTAAACATCACTCTGTTCATCCCAGCACACTGGCGAGGACTGAACAAGGAGCTACCGTCATACTTGCCTCCATCAGCTAGCCACAACACAGACAGACAGAGCACACAGAATGAGCGGAATGCAAAAACAAACAGCTATGTGGCATATAGCGAGAGATTCCCCGATAGGAACTTGTTCTGCTTTGCCATTCTAGTTTTAATAAAGCTAAAACTGCATTACATTTCGATGCTGCAGCGGATTGTGTATGATATTATAATACACACAAAATGGCTGTGTGGATGGATTTATGTTGGAAACATCTCTCAACGCAGCCATAATGTTAGACACATTGCCCCAGGCCATGCAAATGCAGATGTGTTCAAACGTAAAATGAGATAAGAAGTTTTGTGAAGACATGCTGAAAGCTAACAGAAAACAAGTGATCCTAAAAAGAGAATTTTGGGTGTTTGATTTCTGCTCGTAACACGCAGTTTCTGTTGAGGGTACTCACCCCGTTGTTCTGTGCGGCTCTACCCAACCTGTACCTCTCGTACCTGCGAGCGGCACAAAAACCTTTGAATGTTTCACCACAAGATTTTGTGAGGTTCAAATGCTGACACATCTTTCACCTTCAGATGCCTCATGAAAGAGACATTTTACCAGTTTGAAGCCGCAGAAGGTTTAAAGGGAAGGAGTTATGCACAGCTCTTCATACAAGCTCTGCAACTTTCTGCCGTTTGAACTCAAACTGTGTTAAGCATGCATTCTCCAAAAGTTTATTTTTAATTGATAATCTTTGGTGTAATCAATCACATCTGGAGACTCAGCTTTAAAACCATGGATTGAGATACAGATTGGCAAACCAACAAAGATCCAAGAAGCACCAATTACGTATTCATTAAACATATTGGACCCAAAACATCAGGTTCAGCTGCATTGACATCAAAGATAATTTTAATTTTAATAATAAATAATTAATAATTTTAATTACCAAAACAAAGTTATGATGAGGTAAAAAGAAAAAATATTTAACTTGATTTTTCTGACAATCACGGCAACAATCATGTAATGTTAGCCCTTGTATGGATTGATGGTTTGATTGAACGTACCGCTCATATCGGAGAAAAATGTTGTTTAGGTCGTCATTGACGTGTAGCAGCTCCTCAGTCACTTCCTCGTTAGAGACGCGTGAAATCAGCTCAACCACTCTCTGCTGCATAGCCCTGCATGTTCTGTTCAGCTCCTTGGTAGAATGGCACATCACCAGATTGATTAATAGATTCATTGATAAATAAATGGATAGAAACAGAAACAAAGGGAGATGGAGGAAGAGCGAGCTATGGAGATGGACAAACACACACACACACACAGACAAACAAATGGGCAAATGTGTATCTATTAATGACTCAACCCTGTATTAACAAATCAATTTGTCAGACATAAAATATTAGACGGCTGAATTTTGACAGAATAGGTAGAGAGCACTTTCTAAATGTGGGAAAATTAACTTTATGTATATTTTTTCCAAGGCATTCGATGCTGAGCAAGTCAGAAATATTTGCTCAACTGTGTAAAGATTCTGTGAATGAAAGAAAGAAAAAAGAACCACATAACCGTTACAACTGGCACAGGCACCTCAGCTCACCGCCAGATCCTTGCAGCTGACACAAATACCTGAGTGGATTTGGCCTAAGGAGATTAAACTCTGCATGAGTTTCTATATCACTGATTAATTGCCAATTCCAGGAAATTTTACCACAGCCAACTGGCTCCTGGTGAGTTGTGGGCGAGTTGAGTGGTTTCTCTGAAAACTAAAGACACTACTCCCCCTGGTGGCTGCAGAGAACTCCAACACAGCATTAACACTTTCAGCAGTTTGAGCTACAGAAACTCTTCTGTTGGATCCGACCACATGGGCCAGCCTTCGCTTGGATCACTTTTGGTAGGTACTGACCACTGCAGACCAGGAACACCCCACAATTCAATTTTCAATTCAATTTTTTTTATATAGCGCCATATCATTATCTCATAGCACTTGTTAACGTAGAACAAGTCTAGACCAACTCTATATGCATGTATCACAAGAGCTGCAGTGTTTGTTGGAGATGCTCTGACCCAGTCGTCTAGTCATCACGAGCTGGCCCTTGTCAAAGTCGCTCACATCCTCACACTTGCCCATTTCTCCTGCTTCAACTTCAAGTGGACGTGTCAGGCACAACATAAGCGATAAAGTCTGAAGTCGCATGTATTTAAGATACACCTAGTGTATTCATGTGCCTCTAACCTGAAGCAGTTCTAGGTCTGACGCATCTTCCTGGCCAGGGACCATCTCTGTTAGCATCTCCGACATGACTTTGGTGTTTCCTCTCACTATGTCCAGCTCACTGCGCAGCCGGGCGATCTGAAAGCACAGACGGTCAAAGGTCATTTAAAAACATTCAGGGCTTATTCAGTATCAGCAGTGCTGCAGATGTTCTTGAAGGCAGGGGATTGAGTTAGTCATGATATCCAACTCAAATCTTCTAATCTGCTTTAATTCATCCACTTCCCAACATAACTGCTAAATTCTGGATAAATCTGCTTTATTGAGACTCCGGGGAAATGGGCTGTATAAAGAAATGACTTCACTTTACGAGCAACAAGTGCAGCAAAGCGTTAATTTCATTGGTCACAGGTTGCCGTCCACGCCTCTCACCTGTTCGGGGGTTGCTGTGATGGGGCTGGGCATGTTGGGGACCTGTGTGGCAGCGGCAGGGCTCGGGGAAGGAGCTGGAGTCCCGGCAACAGGTGAGGCAGAGACTAAGTACTTGATCATGGCTGGGTCCACCTCTGGTATACCCTGGAAGGAAATAAATTCAGCTAAGGATATTACTCTGTGAACATAATTGTGTGTTTGTACTACATGTGTACTCTTCTCACCCTCTGTGGTGTGTGGATGGGAGACAGTGCGTCCAGGTCTGCCATTGGGAACTCAATGCCTTTCCTCTTCAGTTCCTCATAAATGTGGACCACACCAGTTAGATCAGGGCTGCTCCTGAAGGCATCAGCCCAGGCCTGCCACAGCACACACACACAGACACACACAGCGACATACAATAAACATTTTACATCACAATATCAGTACAATTAGGTGTTTCATCCTGCCGTATGTGCAAAAAAAAAAAAAAAAAGGCCCGGTCAAGGAACTCCTGCATCCTCCCAGACATGTACTCTGATGGTGCAAATTGACCGAGCAAAGGACAGAACGAGTCTGAAAGAGGAGTCTCCACGGGGTCTCCTTCAACAAATCCCTATAAATAATTAGAGGACAGCGTAAAGAGAGACTGAGAACACAGAGAGTATACCTGTATGAGCGACAGAACTTTGTCTTGTACGATAGTTGGAGGGTTGGTTTTGGGGGAGATGATTTTGACCAACACACCGTCGATGAAATCTCTGTTGGCCACCTGGACATGAAACCTGTGACCGCAGTTCTTCACACATGTCTCCAAAACCTGCAGAGAGACAGAAGCCTGGTATATACTTTCAAAAAAACTGGACAGCACAGGAAAGTTTGTGCGTGAGAGGCAGCTGAGAAAAGGAAGGACTTTGCTCGCTGGTGTTCACAGAAGATCTCAGTCAGCATGCTTTCATGGTGCAAAGGCACTTTTAACTAGCAGAGCTGTCAAAGAAGTGGGTGGATATGGACACAGCTCACAGCTCATGGCTAAAAACCGCCCGACAGCGGCCAGGAGAAGAGAATGGTGGAATGATAAGACCAGGAAAGAACAAACGATCTGGAGGGGTCAGGTTTGATGCAGGGCGCAATCCTTTAATGTGGCCTACATGCTGAAAGGCAGCTTGGACACAGCTTGCTGAGAATGAAATGTTCATTTTGTTGCATAATTCCCAACTAATGCCATTTTTACGATTTAAAAAAATTCAGCTAAAAGGAATAACTTCTCACCGTTAGCGCCAGCATCACTTCTCTGTAGTTCTTGTTGCCACCGAGTCTCTTCTTCAGTGCCCGCATAGCGTCTTTGGGCCTACAGGGAAACAGCAGAGAAGATGCAGCTGGATTAAGCACCCCAGCTGAGAGCAGGCATATCTTTGACTTTGTTGGAATTAATGATTTTCTGTGCCACAATAACAGATGCCCGTCAGTCTGTCAGTGTAACTGTCTGACTACGACAGAGAAGAACCGTCACGCCATCTGTTTCTCTCTTCTCTTTCTGCGTGACTCTCCGTTTCTCCCAAGGCGAGATCGAAGACGCCCATGCGTGAAGAGTTCAGGTTTGCTTTGTGCCTCGTACTGCCCGTCTCTCCGCTGCAGATGAGGCGCAATAATGCTTTTATGAACTCCTTCATGAGATACAGTGCATTTATTGAGTGAGGGAACTGAAACAGATAGGTGGAGGCAGAGCAAGTCTGCAATATTCCACAGCTTCCTTGGACAGCACTGGTGTTTGATTCACTGTTGCAGTTGCCTTTTTGGTTTTGGATGGTCCATCTATTTTGTTATAGCTTGTTGGCACGCTTGTAAAATTGGCTAACTGATCATTTGAAAGCACACAGTTGCACGTGTTAAAGACAACATATGTTCACCAAAAAAGGCATCAGAATTTCCTGAAGCTCAAGTCGAAGTCTGGAGCGAGCCAGACATTGCCTAAGTTGTTGCTGAACATCTTGCAGACAAGAAGTTCTGTGTTCTGTGAAGCTGAACTCCCCCTCTGACTGTGTGTGTGTGTGTGTGTGTGTGTGTGTGTCTGTCTGCCTTTGAGTGTGACTTGTCTTGTCGCATGCCAAGACAATGAGCGTGTGTAGGCATGAAGAATGTGAAAAGGCAAGGGAAAAGAGAAAAAGGAAAGCACGGCGGGGGGAAAAAATTGGAAAAAGACATAATATTCTTCCCAAAAAACACTCTGCATGGAGGAGATACTGGCTGGGATCCCTTGATGATCACATTTATTTAAGCTACAAATCTGTCTGCTTAGTATGCCTTACTGTTGGTGAACTAAAAACATTTCCTCTAGGATTCATAACCACAAGTGAATTCAATGCTGTTTTGGAAGAAAGTTACAAAAGTGTGTTATGTTTTATTGTACATTAACATTTTAGATCATCATACTGTATGCTGCAATTCACAACCTGATCTAGAGCTGTTGTGGTCTGATAAAAAGTAACAACATTTGTGAATACTGGAAAAACACAAATCAGGTCATTTTTGCTTGTTTTTTTGTTGTATCTTTTAACATACGAGACTGACATAAGAATTTCATTCATTCACTCAATCATTCAGTCAGTGACACCAAGAGAAAACAAAAGGCTTTATGTAACTTGGTGTCTGTTGGTGAAGCACAGCAGTCAGTGTATTTGCTGGAGTCACTCGGTCAGCCAGTGTGACAAAACAATGAAACTTCCATTCAGTTGTGGGACTGACTCATCCTGCAGAACAGTGATGAACTCCTAGAAGGTGTGTACAGCAGCTCACCCCTCGTCCGTCTCGTTTATGATATCGCAGATCTCCATGTTGAGGGTCCAGTCCTCATTCTGTAGGCCTCCGTCTGTGGCCCTCTCTGGAGGAAAACACAAAACGTTCCAACTGAATATTCATATTTATTTTATTTCCACTTCATTTTCGTCTGCGGGGCTAAAAATACACGTAAACGTAGAGCCCTGACTTTAATTGATCCTACGCAAGAATAACACGCAAATTAAAAGTATCTGTTTTTTATTCAATTTACGCCAATATGTGCTGTGAGAGAGGAAGCTGTTGGTTTTTTACAGACCCAACGTTGTTTATAACCCAACATCATGACAATACCAACCTTGGAGAGAAGCATATACAACTGCCTACAGATAGTTAAGTTTTATCTGAGTATTAATGATTCGTAAGTCTTTGTTACTCCACAAAAGTTGATGCACACACCAATTAAAGAAACACATGGTTTACATTGCGTAAGCAAACATGTGGGGACACATTTCAGTGCTCTGTGTCTCTCTAATCTTATTTTGTATTCTGCCAAGAATCTTCTGTACACAAGCAATATGACAAATGGAAAATAAATCACAGGGCATAACCTTAAAGTCGCTGAAAAACTGGCTTCAAAAGTTATGCATTTTTGTATATTATTTATTACTAAATAAGCAACTATTAAAGGAAAGGTTTATTATGAGTTTAACACTCAAAAATTCAGCTAATCTGCTCCAGTAGGACTGTGTGGGTGTGGCTTTATCAGATTTGACTGACAGCAATCAAACAACCTACTACACTAGCTGTCATCAGGTTTAAATGTTGCTGAAGCCTGATTGGTGCATGGAAGTACGTGACATCGTATATATCAATTATTCAGTTTATCTTTTTACTTTTTTTTGCTGTTTTGTCCAGTTACTCCTTTTTCTCAGCAGAACAAAATATATCAAAGCAAGACATTAAAGGCCCCTGAAAACATGTTTTCTCAATCTGCTTCTTACTATGAGTGATGGGATCCTACATGAACACTATTTTCTGCTGAAGTTACAACAGTTTTGGCTATTGCACTAGAGAGTTCTACATTTCTTGATAGTAAAACAAAAAAAATATTCTACTGTTATTGCATTTCTAAATTCAGGTGAACATGCGTTGTTACTTTATAGTTCTCTTTTTGAAGCGTGGACAGTCTGTCCAAGCAAAAACCATTAATAGCCCAACAGGAAACTAATCTCGGTTGGAAGCACTGGGATGAGCTATTGGGTCTAGGATCAGGAAATCATTTACGGTCATCTGCAAGTCTTGCAAGAAACCCTCATGTGCTATAAAATATGGTCCACCACCTGTTGCTCCAATGCCTCCAACTCTAGTTAATTAACTAAAACAGTCAGCTGGAAAGAGGAAAGCTAACATCTCAGAGGAGTGTAGCTGGTTGTGGGCGTGATGCGGCTGTGTACTCAGCCACAGAGACCCTGCTTTCCCCTTCACACTCCACCCTACCATTTAATAGTGTTTTGGCAGCAGCCAGGAAATAATGTGATCCAGACTGTGAGAAGCTACATCGATGAACTGGCATTGCAGTCATCACTTCGTTCCTCGCTCCGTCTCCTCCTTGCTCTCTCGTCCCTCGAATCCATCAATCATGTCTGCGGATGCTGATATCTTTCAGGATTGCAGTCACTTGGGGGGAGATTCACAGTGAAAGAGAAAAAAGGGTTTTCTACCGAAGCGAGCTGTGACCGAGTTCCTGTGACTGACACTCAATAGATTCTCATTAGACGATTCTTGAGCTTGGACAGGAGGAGCTTCTCTCCCCGAAGCCCAGCGGCCGTGAGCAGGCTGTCATGCCCAGGCCAAGAGCCTCTCACTGGGCCGTGTTGCCTTTCTTTTGGGAAGCTCAGCGTCGTACAAGCCTGACAGCCATGCCTTATTCATGTTTCACTTCCCCTCTCTAATCAACTTAGTTGTCAGAGACTGGGCAAGCACTGAGAGACACATTATTTTTTGAATCCCACCTACAAAAAGACACTTCTCTAGAAAAACAAGGGAGACAAAGTGAATTTTAACATGAGCAGAATTTAAAAACGCTGTGCTGTGCCTCAGTGTCAGGCTGTACAGCACATAAAGCATCTAGCTGCTGCTGCTGGGTTATCCCATGCAATTTCCTCAAGTGGATTGTCGGGTCAGAGCCGGGCGGCAGAGCGCGGGGAGGAAAGAAAAGAGAAAGAAAAAAATCTGATCGTCTCTCTCTCTGTGTGTGAGAAATGAGCTAGAACGACACTGAACAATGAGACCCTTGCTAATGGAGTGCATTCATTCACGGTGTACAGTCAATCCCTCCCAGTCCTGGGAATCGACACCACAACCACACCAGTGAAGCCAGTCGATCACATGGCTTTAACGGGGGCAGGCTGTGCCACGCACTGCCAACAAAGCCACAAATCTCTCTCCCTCTCTGGCCCCATCTCTCCTCATTTCGTCCACACTCTTCCTGTAACTTCAGATTTTCCACTTGCCCTTTCCTTTCGTCTTTATTGCATTTGCTCACTTTTTCCTCTTCTATGTGCCTCAGCAATGGCAGACATTTGACACCAGCTGCTAGCCAAATGTTGGATGCCTACATTTTGAATATGGCTGGTTATGTACAGGGCTTTTTAGCATAGAATTAAGCAGCATTTCACCAGAACTTTGTCTGGTGAAATAGTGGAAGAAATTCTTAAATCTATCATGTACATTTTTGTATCATTCTGCAAGAAGCAATAGTCAGCGGATACTCGTGATGTGTAAAATGATGACATGGCTATAGGCCTACCTACCAAGCTCTACAGATTCTCATACTAAAAGTGCTCTGATTAAAAATAGGATGTCTCCCTTTTTGTTTTAGCAAAGAAAAGGCACAGCAATGGAGAAAAGTGGGCATAGTGCCTCGACCGTGAAGCTGCAGCATGAAGAAGAGAAAAACAAAGAGAACCATGGCTTGAACATCCCCTCATGATAAATGACAACAAATACACATGTTCGCACAGCATTCACCACCTCTAACCCCTCCACCACCACCCTCTCAGCTCTATGAAGGTCTTCACAATGCATCCCTCATCAGCGGTTATCTGTCTCATCTGTCGATCGCTCGCGCTCTTGTTGCTTCAGGTAAGCTGATCCTTTGCGCTGCCGCCGTGGTGTACAGTAGAACTGCAACATCCCGAACAAGACAGCTGGCCGTACGACCCTGCACAGCGGAGAGATCAGGCTGGAGATGCAGCCATCTCTGTGGACCATCTTGGACGACATGGCACACATCAGCTGACCAGTGGGCAACACTCACCCAGGCCGGATGACAATACAAAAGGCCCTCTAATTTATATAGACGTCCCTTCCTCCAAACAGTTTGCTAGGGTTTGCCAGTGTGCTGTGGAGCTTGATTAAAGCACTGCATGGTTATCTACTTTCTAGCTCTAGTGAAAGTGAAAAACATGTTGGGTAAAAACACGATACAGTACGAGATCTACGGGTCCGCGGGCTCATTAAAGAGCAGCTTGCTCTACTTTTACTCACAGAAGAAACTATGCAATCAACTAATGCTTCTGTGACAGCTGCTGCGTTCATCTTAAAGGTAAAACACAAATCAACATTGTGAGAAATGAATGTTTGGCCCCACATCCGTTTGGCAGCAAATGCTGCTTAAAATCTTTAGGATCTTTTTACACAACTCTGTAAACACACCGCATTCAAAATCAATGCAAAACCTGTTTAGAAAAAAGGGCTCGAGCCAAACAGAACCAAAGATGGTTGTCTCTTTATATAAAAAGGAAGAGAACTTTAATTGTGTTGTTGTAGCACAGTGTAAAGGGTGGACACTTCCTCATCTCTGAGCTTCACTAGATTCCATTAAACCGTTCAGGAAAATAACCGAAGCAAAGCAGCAGCCAGGACAACACGTTCACACGAGCAGGCAAACCTAAAGCGGTTCCTGTAGGTCTCACAGAAAAGCCCCTCTTTATGATTTATGTCATTCTCTCGTGATGAAAGGCCCAGCAACGCCTTGGGTCAGAGGTTGTTGCAAAATTAGATGCAGGCCACAGCAAAGAGCCATGACATTTTGAACTAATACCGACTAGGCTGAACCAAAGCAGCGTGGTTCGCAGAACTAACTTGGCTAAGACTGCCCATGCCAGTCACCCTCATTTCATTTCCCTGAAAACTGCACACGCATGCAGTGATTTGGCGTGATGTACTTGTGATTACAGCGGCGTGAGTTAGGGAGTTTTAGCGGGGCAACATTAGCCGATTCCCAAGTAGATGACGTTTGCTGCGATGATGCTTGCTAGCTGGCTATGTCGACGGGCGCGAGTTTAGGTACCGTAGCTCCCAGTGGAAGTCACCGAGTGTCTGTCTACGCTCAAAATGTGTATGGAAAGAGGAAGTATCACATTTCTAAATGCATTGTTTCAAGGCTAACGTACCTATGCATTGGCCCACGGGGGTGCTGTACGGATTGCCAAGTAGGAACTCCATTTTGACAACAAATAATCCGCTCGGGAATGACTGAGGCTGAGGCCCCTAGGAAGCGTTACTACCAAGTCCCGCCTACAGAGCAATTCTATTGGTCGAATAAAAATATCGTAAAATACATATGGCTAGGAACAATGTCGGTCATATTTAACAACTGAAGCTGTGTTCAACAAACATTTTTATACATATAAAACACGTATTTGATACAGCACCATAATTGTATATACAGGCACAGAAATACACAAACGACGATACAAAAGGAACTCAACCATTAGTCTTCTGAAATATAAACTACAGATATACATAAATATTGACTGGATATTTCCCACATAGCACTTTTGAAAAAATTACCAAAATAATACATCTATGCGCAACATTTTAGAGTCATCATTGCTAACCATTATTTTGATGATATGTGTTGTTATTACCTATATTAGTAGGTCAAGTATATTTTAGTTACGTTACTTTAACAGAATCATTTGAAAGTACTTGAACGCAGCTTGACGTCAGCTAGTTGCTATGTAACCGTGTGTAAACAACAGAGGTAAGAGGTTAGGTACTAGCTTGGCTGTGAGGCTTGTATTGTGTTTTGTAAGTACTTTGCATTGTAAAAACGTTTGTAAAACGTGGTTAGAGTTTGCGGTGGTCGTTGGTAGTTAGTTACTGTTAGTGATGTGTCGATCATGAGCGTATCGTCCACTGAACTACGCTTTTGTTATGAACTAGTAGGAACGAGTCATGTCCCTCGCTGCTTCTTCTTCTTCTTCTTCGTCTTCTTCTTCTTCTTCTTCTTCTTCTTCTTCTTCTTCTTCTAGTTTTATGGCGGTTGGCATCCAGGCCGCCCCGGGATAGTGGAACAGACAATAGATTTCAAGTCATTCAATATCTACATTCCTTTAACCCCTTCACTCATAGGGGTCTTCAAGTCGTTCGTTCACTTCTTCTTTATTCTCAGAATTCTAACTTTATTCTGATAATTTAAATAAAAGCTAGAACTCACAAAAAAATGTTCACATGTCCCTAATCCTCATCCGAAAAATAGAGCTTCTTAACTTCTTAAATAGTAAACGCATGCTTAACAGGGCAAAAGCAGACAGACAAACTTGAAGGGAGTGGAGAGGGTTTTGAAGAAGGCTGCAAAAATAAATCAGTAATGTTGTTGTGAGGCTTATTAACGCCAGCTAATTGCTAGGTAATAATTAAAATGGCTAGCTTTGTGCCAAGTGGAGCAAAATTAATGTCATTAGTTAAATCGGTTGAGAGGAAGGGATGTAGATAGCAAGTCTATTTTCTGTTCCATACTCCGGAGCAGAAGATGGATGCACCAATAAGCTGGATGCCAGGTCAAAATTAACCATGTTCATATACAATGAATAGCATGTTGTTATATATATTTATATTATATAAATATCTAAGATTATATAATATATAATATCTTTTGTTTAATTAATGACCGACTCAAAAAAAGAGTAGTACATTTTACTGAAGGTGAACTGAAGAACTGAGTCACTAACATGATTCAGTTATGCCATCACTAGTTAATGTTGGCTAATGTTTGCCTTAATTCATTAATTTTAGGAAGCTAATGATGGCGTTAGCTAATATAAACCTAGCTAGAAGTTATGCCATCCATTTTTTTCTTCTTTTCCTTGTTTGGCATCATCAACAAGCAAAGGGAAAATGTAACAAAATATCACCTACTTTCTTTTTGAGCAGAGGGTAACGTGAAGTCAAGCGAGCTTTCAACGCCCACTAGCAGCAAGATGAACAAGACTTGTGGTGAATCTAAGCCCATTTTGATGGATGAGAAGGTTCTGCTGGATGCAATAGTGAAGCAAATTACTCAAGATAAGACTGGGTGTGCCAAGGCGGAGGGAATCCACTTTAATGAAATCCTTAAACTACATCTAGAATACAGAAGTGAGAAAAATTAATTATTAATCATTGTCTGAATGGTGTATTGGGTTTAGGTATGTGAGATGTTGTTTGTTTGCAGACATCTTGATGATTGACCACTTATGGGCGTTCACGTCCTTGGCCAGGCTTGATATGAGCAACAACCTCATCAAGAAGATTGAGGGCCTGGGATCACTGCGCAATCTGACATGGCTCAGTAAGACGAAGCTTTGTATTTATATTCTGCCCACGCTTTCTTGTCATAATTGTGCAGGTATTGGCAGCCCATTAACCACCACTAATAATGATTCTGAATGTGTCTTTTAGATCTGTCATTCAACAGGATAGAGAAAATTGAGGGTCTGGTGTCTCTGCGGAACCTTGAAGTGCTGAATTTATCCAACAACAGAATCTCTGTTATTGAAAACATGGACGCACTTGAGAAACTCACCCATTTCTGCATTGCACACAACGTCATTGGACAGTTGGACAATGTAACAAAGTCTTCTGGCATAAATCTGTCACATGTTATATGTATAATACTGCATTTGTATTACAAGTACTGTGTAATATTTGTGTTTTGCAGTTTCAGAATATAATATGACAGAATGTTTACACAACCTAATGCAAACTGAATGCATTTCAAAGGTGCTCTATCTCACGAAGCTTAAGGACTTGTTCACCCTCAACCTATATGGAAATCCTGTGGCTAAGGAAGACAATTACAAATGCTTCATCGCAGCCTACTTCCCCAAATTGATGTGCCTGGACTACAGATTAATTGATGAGAAGACAGTAAGTATAAAAAGAGCTGTGTTTTGACTCAAAACCAAGTTGCAATCTATTGTAGTCTTCTTCCTATAAGCAAGTTTGTTTTTAAATGGGTATGTATGATTTGCCATGTTGATATTGTGTAACTAAATCACATGTGTGTATGTGCAGAAAAATGAAGCAGCTATCAAATACCTGAATCTCCTCGAGAAGATGAGACGTGTAGAGCTGCAAATACAACAAGCTGATGAGGCTCAGCAAAGCCAGGACGCTGAAGTCAAATTACACACGGTAATATATAATGTTCACATTTGGTAATGCAGTTGCTTTCCGCTGTGCTCTCAACGTTGTGTACAGCATTAGTACAGTTCTTCTTTCTAACAGGATGCCTTTGTGGAGTTCCTGAATGGGTCTCATCTGTTTAATAGCATGCTCAGAGATGATCCAAAGGCAGAGACACTGCACTTGGTGCCTGGAGTGGCTGATCTGCTTCAGACATATCCTTTGTTGTCTTGGGCTTTCTAATCCATGCAGGTGTGTTAATTATAACATATAATTCCTTAACCCTGCACTTACATTTGAGAACCAAATGGTGGAGCTGTGCATGCAGTTATTTGAAATAGGCTTGGCTGAACTTAAGCGACGAGAGACAGAAGTGAGCTCCTTCTTCAGAGGTGAGACTAAAGCTGTGACAGACTACAAGCAGAAAGCATCGCAAATTTTGGCAAATTTTGGACAGCAACACAAAGAGGTAATAAACAAATATACAAACTTGTTTAGATAACTCAGCAAACCTGCAATTAATATATAAGAATATATATTGTGTTCACACCTATCTAGAGGATAGTGAAATTGCAGCAGTTATCAGACCCAGACCTACTCAAGGTCAAGATCAACCACTACAATGATGAAATCATCCAACTTTGTAACAGCCTCATGGCTCTGGAGTTTCAGCTGGTCATCCAGCTGGAGGTAGGTGTGCGTGTGTGTGTGTGTGTGTCTGTGTGTGCCTGTGAGTGTGTCTGTGTATGTACACCTAGATTTTGTGAAAAATCATCTAATCTGATTTAAGTGTATTCAGAAACAAATAATGTGTAATTGAATGAGTCCCTTCTCAATTCTCGTAAGACTCAATAAGTTACATAGATTATTCTATAGATACAGATTCAATAATATACTTTATACCCACATGTCAAAAACCATGTGCCTCTCTACTGTGCCTTTGTTTGATATTTACTCATAATGTTCTCCTGTTAATTTCAGGATATCGTCAAAAGGTTGGACATCAACATCTCAGACATGGTCGCCAACTTCAGTGAAACTGTTCAAGGGATATATCCTTTCTCAATGCATCAGTTTAAGAGTTTTGAATAACTTCCAAAAACACTGGTTCATTACTGTTCTCAGGTTCTTGTCCTCACTCGTGAACAAGCCATTGAGATACTGTATTACAAAATTACAATTTTCATTTAATCCAATATTGGGTCCCGGTCGCAGTTGTTCGCATCTTATGGTCAGTAATCCAGTCTTGTTTAAATGCCAGCATTTGAATCATACACAGTGACACACATGCACACACACACACACACACACACAGTGTTTTGGTGCAAAATTAGTGAATTAGTCTTGTTTAGATTTTCCATGACACTGTCATACATTTGCACAATGTCGCGATCTGGAGGATAATTATCATGAGAAGGTGCAGGTGGTTGCTCTAATAACTCTGGACAAAGTAGCCAAGGACAACTGGGAGGAGGACATACCAGATGATGCTATGAAGGTGAGTGTTATCCCTTTTAGACAAAACTGGCTATCCAAAATATAGGATTACATTATGGTTACTATAGAATTACTGGGACTCTTTTAGCCTTATAAACATGTCAGGGATCAGTGTAACATTACAGCCAGCACCTCTAAAGGTCTGAAAGTCAATTGCTCTTTTTAGACTATATGTAAAGAGGTATACAGTATATTATTGCAGATATCGCCGAATAATAGCAGTCTAATGTGAATGCTGATGACAGAGATGAACCCGAATGGGTCAGATGAGGTGAGGACATGGTTCATCACCAGTGTCACACCTGTGTTTTCTCTGTGTAGCTGTTTACAGACAGAGACACAGTGATGGACGCACTGGCTGCAGGCCACGATAACCACCTGCTGCAGATCAATGATCGAGAGACTCAATTGGTTACACGTCTCAATGCCTGGAAAGTGGCCCTCATTAAAGGGGTAGAGACCTAAAAATGACATGACAACAAACACACCCATTTATATTTTTATATGGATGACAAACCTCTCCTCCACATCTCACTGTCTTGTTACAGTTTGCTTTTTGTCTTTATCGGTTATTACAGATTCAAGACAAAAACCTTAAGCAGAACCGCACGCGCATCTCAGACATGCACAGATATGTGGACCATGTGAGGGAGCAGCTGGAGGAGTTGCAATAGTATCATCAGTAAAACACGTTTGATTATGTGCTTCGGTAAAAAAAAACTGGAGCAGGACATTTTCAGAACATGACTGGACAATTGTAACCTATTTCACGATCTTTATCATTTCTATATTTGTTTCATACACAATAAAACATTTAACAAATAATTCCACCTGTTTTTTTATTTATTGCTGCCTATTTTGAGGTAGAAAAGGACATTTTAACAATCATTATATTGTCTCAGCGTATTCCCTTGTTCCCCAGCCAACCAAATATATATGTGCATGAGATCTGGTGTACACTTCTCTCACCTTTTCAGAAAATAACTTTATTACAGGAAAAATAAAATTACAAGAAAAACCATGCAGGGAGTGCAGACCAGACTAAAAAATGATATCTATATATATGTATAAACATATGTATACACCTAAAAATGAATAAACAAATTTAGAACAAACAATACAATTAGCAGATTACTGTACAGAAATCAAAGCACAAAAATAAACACAAATCATATGACAATATATCAATATATCCACAATATATCTTTACAAAATTGATGTCTTCAAAGTTTCTTGTTTTTAGAAATATTACAAATATAATTATATAAAAATATGCATTATATTCAAGACTTCAAAGCAATAATGAATTATAATGTACCATGCTCCCAAGGCTGTGCTAAAAGCTAGCGAAGCTAGCGAAAGAAAGAAAAATAAAGGATAAGAATAAAATGTTTGGTATATGTATATGGCGTCATCTATGTGGTCTGGTAAATAGAGTATATTTAATTTGTGGGATGCTATGATTTCCCAAGAGACACAGTAATTTTATCGAATTATCAATTTTAACGTTTCTACATTTAAAAATAAGACCATACTTTCTAAAACAGGGACCAAAAAATGTTGTTTGCTATTTCTCTCAAAAATAGAAAATGTAATACAACACCCAGAATGCATTTAGGTATATTATCCAATAAGACTCTTGCTCGAGCCGCGCACCAGTTTCCAGCCAATGAAATTCAGGGACGCTGGATTCTCAAATAAGACGTTGCACTATCCTTCAGTATCAAGTCCATGGGGCTAGCCAGGAAAATTTAGCAAAGTTTTGGACCTCGGGGGTTTTGTGCAGCTGGCAGACCCTCCTCTGTCATTACTCATTCTCTGTCCAGCTGTGGTGTACTGAGAAAGTTCATGACGGTTGCTGACGGTGACACTTTAGCGCTCATCATGCCTGTCCGAGCAGGGTGCTGCAGTGCCACCGGGCTGGCCTGCCCATCCTCGGCCTCGCTTGTTCCCCCTGCCCCGATCGACACCCACCAGCCGGGGGTGGCAACTTCGTTGCTGTACAGCGGCTCACAGTTTCGGGGTTACCAGAAGAGCAAAGGCAACTCCTACGACGTTGAGGTTGTTTTGCAGGTAATGTGTTATTGACATGCTTGGTTTGAACATTAGTTTGTTTGTTTGTTCTATGCAAAGTCAGCATATGTGTAGCCCTAATTGCTAACATGCTAATTTAGCAGACGTTAGCTCGTTAAGATTTATTTTCGCTTGTTGTCAGTAATTCTAACACGATGACTTTTGACTGACACCGACACTGATTTCGAGCCAGCCCAGGTGAATGTGTTTCTACTGTTGACATTTTGAATTTGGATCAAATTTGAGTAATCAACGTCTTCGTCACCCATTTTGCAGTACACACACTACCTAAACACGTTAGCATGTTGTGCAACTAGCTAACTAAACTATTGGAATTAACCTACTGACCACAGTGTCAGCAGACAGACTTACAGAAAATATCATGCCTGCCTGCCCACTTTGTAAGGTTGGTCTCCGTTCACACCAGCACTCCTGCAACGTTTTACATCATTAAGAAGGAGGAGAACCATTTTTCCACCTGTGATTTCACGCCACCTGACATACATATTTATGTGTTCCCTCAATCTGTTTGTTCTGGGCAGCATGTGACTGTGAAGGACTCCTATTTGTGTGGATACCTGAAGATCAAAGGCCTGACTGAGGTATGTTTTGGACCTAGGTTAGCTGTACAAACAAGCACAAGCTCCACTTGCTTGATGCAGGCTAAATGGTGACAAAGATTAGAGATAGACGCCAATGCGAGGACATTCGGTTTAACCTCTCCTTTCAGGTCTAGACTCTAGTCCTTAGCTTAAGTGTGTCAACAGTATACATTACATTACGCAACATATGGAAGCGCAAAAAGGTCAGCAGGATCCTGAGGTGAATTTTGGCTGTGGCAGAGTAGAGTCAAAGATGAGTAGCCAGGGTGATTTTGTGTCTCTATAGAAGTAACAAGTCAATCAATCTGATAAGTTGTTTACGAGAAAATTAAGCCAAGAGAACAAACCGGTATTTGCGTTGAGCGCAGTTACTTACTGCAAAAAACCCTTGTGCAGGGCATAAGTCAGCATGCAGAATGAAGATGATTCTCCCTACAGTTTGATTTGTAGTACTTGGAAGCAGCTGTACGGATATATTCTGATATTCAGGATGTGAGGGGGAAAAAAGCTACTAAATGATAAGGGTTCATACATAGTTCACAGCCTGCTGCACAACATATGAGTCTCAGGAAATCTAACTCATACTCATGCTCCACAGTGATGGATTGACAGTGCACGACCCTTTTTACACGGATACAATTTGGCAGGCATGCACTTTGGGAGCAAGGCTGAACCACTATTCACGCATCCGCTTTCTTTCCTTTCTCATTCCCTCTGTGCGACAGGAGTATCCCACTCTCACAACGTTCTTTGCTGGTGAAATTATCAGTCAAAAAAAGCCTTTTTTAACTAGGAAGTGGGATGCAGATGAAGATGTGGACAGAAAGCACTGGGTATGTCCTGTTCAACTTTTATTAAAACTGCAGGAAAGGCACAGTAAACGTTATTGCTAAGACATGTTGGTGGTTTAAGTTCGCCCAAACTGCAGTAAGCGCCTACAGCCGTTGTCTAACCAGTTCACTGACATTTTGTGTGCTTACTTATTCCAGAAAAGCCTGTGTGCATATTTCTTTTTTTTTTTTTTTTTTTTACTTTGGCCATCTCTTGATTAGCAATAGGTGGGGCAGGAGCAGCACTTATCACTCTGTTAAAACAACAGTTATCTCAAGGAACAATGGACATGTCTTTATTAAATAATCATGTAATGATTATTAATCGTTTACGAAATTAGACTTTGCATCTCTACGTGCAGTTGTTGTCTTGTCGTCATCTGCCCAGTTTCTGTTCTCTTACCAATCTTTAATAAACTCTTTCCAGGGCAAGTTTAAGCCTTTTTACAAATATGCCAAAAGCTTCAACTCGGATGACTTTGCCTATGAAGCACTGGACACCAGTGATTATGTCTTCATGAGGTGGAAGGTTAGTATATACTCTTACTGTCTCATCTCTCGCTGTCCTCGTGTCAACTTTAAGCTCTAACCTCCACTTTATTTTCCTGCACTCGCAGGAGCAGTTTCTAGTTCCAGACCACACTATCAAAGATATCAGCGGCGCCTCGTTTGCTGGCTTCTATTACATCTGCTTCCGGAAGTCCACAGCCACGATCGAGGGGTACTATTACCATAGGAGCTCAGAATGGTAACTACCAGCATCACAAACCAAGTTCAGTGATTAATTTGCCACGTTAGAACGTGTCTTATGCCAATATTATTTTCATTTCCCTTTTCTACTTTCATCTTCAGGTACCAGTCTCTAAACCTAAACCATGTTCGAGAGCACAGTGTGCCCATTTATGAATTTCGGTGACAAATGTACACACAAGTTTTGAGTCAAGGGAGGGGACAGATCATACTGCCCTGTTTGTTAAATGGGACGGGAACAGCGGAGGGAGCCCTTTAGTGCCAAGATTGGAGCTGACCCGTTTTCCTTGCTGCAGGGAAATAAACGTGGTCAGAAACTCTTCTACAGGACCGAAATAAAGAAGGCACGGAGAGAGAAGAGTTAAAAGGAAGACAGAGATCAGCAACAGATGGACAGTTCTTACAGTTACTACAGAACTGATGTTTGCCTCGGATTTCTTAAAAAAACAAAAAAAAGAATTGTCATTTTTTTGGTCTGTTTTTATTTCAATTGTGCGCTACCTGATTTCTTGCGCTATCACAGGATCTGTCTCCCTCTAGTTGGACATCAAGATAGGTTCCTGTTTTGCTTCCGTGGAGACACTAGACGTTATTGCCTTTCAGTTAAGACTTGCAAAAGAAAAGGTTTTGTTCAGTAAAGCGTAATTTATTTATTTTATTTAGAATATACAATATCATTGCAATATCACACTGACGCCACATGGTGATTAATCCAAATATGAGGGTCGGGTTGTTGGCAAAAGGTTGCAAAAGAAGCGATGAGGGGCAGTGATCTACTTTTTATGCAAGGTCTGTAAGGTATGTTGCTCAGGGATGATATGTTTGGGCAATATGTATTTAATAACTGAAACCCGACATCTGAACGGGGGAAATGGCTGAGTTAGAATTACAGCAATGTTGACATCCGAACAGGTCATTAATAACCAATCATTTCCAAGCTGCTGCTTTTCAAAGAATCTGTTGTTTGAACAAAAGGTCTGCAAATGGCTTCACATCAAAAATGTCTCTATGCAACCCAAAGGTCACTAATGGGTAGGATTCCTAACTTATCCACCTAACTTATTTTATTATCAGATTGTTTCTCTTCCAGAGTGATTTTTATTTTTTTAAATCAAAAATGACCTTGAGTGAAAATGCATAAGAAAAATAAGAGTCGTAAAAGTAGATTTATTTAATTACAGTGACCAGCATTTGAAGCTCGGATACGCGACAGTACATTCCAACTCGGTTTCAAAATGTACAGATTTTTTCCAGAGTTTAAATCACGTAAGAGGTGTCGACATGCAGTAGACCGAAAGAACCGAGGTGCCGTGGCACATGTGGAGTTTGACTGAAAAATTGAGATGTAACTCGACAAAAGCAATACATTGAATTAAATGTTAATAGTCAATGAAGTCTGCGGATAAGGCCTTTAGTTTCAGTCTATTTATTCATGGTTATATTCATCCTATGCACATTATCTCCATCTTTAGAAGCAGTTAAATGTGGCTGAGTGAGTTTATTTTACTGCATTTTTCTCTTAACCTTTAAACAAAGGCACAACTGTCTGACGTAACATGAAAAGCTTCACATAACATGCTTTATCTACAACGTGTTATTGTTCTATCCTCAGTGGAAAATATGTGGAAAAAGCACCTTTTGTGGCTCATGGAGACGAGTATAAAGAAAAAAAACCTGCTGCCTTACAATTTTAAATTTTAAAAAAGGGGAGCATTACAACTCCCTTTTTAAAGACAGAGTTATTAGGTTAGTAATGTTTGATTTGAATGAAATCATGAAAGTATGTTTCTGCGTTGAAAGAGAAATTGTGCAAAAACCTCATGAACTTTGTATGAACCACGTGGGGATTCTTAACCTTTCTCTGGAAAGGGTTGATCTAAAAGTGATGTGCTGGAGAGTGCATGTCCTCCGCCTGCCTGTTTGTTTGTTGCTTATAGACATTCAGCCGGCTTGGTCACCTGCAGCGTGACAAGTCGTGGGAATACTGCTGCTATTATAATCAATTTTATTTTTACCCAAGTAAGTGGATCTGAACATGTTACAAGCCGAATGACTTTCAAATATTTTTGTATTAATCATATAACAGAAAAGAGCAAAATGTGCAATGTAAGAAACAAATGTTTATGTGGGAGTGTTGTGTCGTGACTGAATACGTCTGATGTAAAGGGGTATATGTGATAAATCAGCTATGGGTGTGTTGCGTGAGAAGAGATAAAGAGTGAACTATTTCGTACACAGTTGTATACGCTTGGTGTTATTTTCCTTTTAATAAACCCAGCACT
Organism: Gadopsis marmoratus; assembly: GCA_036023855.1. NCBI lineage: Eukaryota > Metazoa > Chordata > Actinopteri > Centrarchiformes > Percichthyidae > Gadopsis > Gadopsis marmoratus. The sequence continues at coordinate 9,900 of JAVQJF010013430.1, read as the reverse complement.
GGTAAAGGTTGTTTTTTTTTGGGGGGGGGGGCGCATATCTCCCTTTGTTTGAGAATTGACTGCAGAAAGAGACAAACGGGAGGAGAGATGAGAAACAAAATGTATGTGTATGTTTTAATACCCAGCCTGATTTTAAAATCAGTCATTAATGGACATTTTAATGAAACCTTCACTGATTCAAGGAGACAACTGTTCTGTTTGCTGATGTGTGTCATCAATTCGCATATCTGGAGAACGGGAGCCAAAGTTGTAATTTAACAATTAACTCCAGTGGCGCCGTTTCTAAAAACATAATCTCCGGCCTCAGGAGACGGAAAAACAACAGATTTAAAAACTAACAGTCCTCTGATCTGGGACACTCCTATTTATATATAAGTGGTGCAGTTAACATTCAGCAATGTTGCAATAGCCTCTACCTTCACCTTTTAACCCTGTTGCAAGCTAGATGGGATGGCAGCTCTTGATTTTTGTACACTTTGTTTTTTTCCCCCCTTTATTTAAATGTATGTGTGTGTATACTTGTGTGTGTATGTATATATATATATATATATATATATATATCTCTACAGTATATAACTTTATTTTTTATTTTTTGCTGTGTGTGGGTGTACATGGTAAAGTCTTATTAACTGATTACTTAATATTTTTTTATACCATGGAAAAAAAGACAATGATGACAGCTGCCAACAGTCAATGTGTGAGTGTTTAAACTAATAGGTTTCTGTTTGGTGATCGGGAGTCTTACAAAAAGAAGAAAGAAAAAGAAATTGAAGGACCCAAAAGTCCCAGGCAGTAACCATTAGGCTACTGCAGCATCTCAGTCAGCGCTAGATGTCAATAGTGGACCACAAAAAAAACTCCTTTTCTCTTTCAAACACAGGGAGTCTGTTCAAAGCTCTAGAGGTCTAAAAATAAATTGAGTCTGGCAAACTTTGTTTTGCAGGGTATCTGCTGGGTCTTGAAAAGTATTAAAAGGTATTATTAAATCAGTTTAGCAAAAATTAAGACCCTTAACATATTACATTTTTTTGAAACATAGATTCAGACGACTGTCTATGATTTAATATCATTTATGGCCAGTGTTGTATTTCTTTGGCCAAGTACAAATGTTTTTAATGAAAATGTTCTTCTTAATGTGAGTATGTCAATATTATTACTTTTAATAAACCTTGCCTTTGGGCTAGTCACTACTTTATTCTATGGAGTTTTGTGGAATAAAATGTACTGGTATAGTACTGTAAATTCAATAAAAAAAAGTGAAGGTGTGTTGCTGATAACCAGTTACAACTTGTGGCGTTACAGTTTAAAAATATGTTCAAAAGGTCTGGAATTTAACTTCCTGCATATACCCTGTATTGTCTCTTACATTGTCTAGGTGCTGATAAGTAAATTAACAAATGGTGTGAAGAAACAAATTAGGCCAATCTCCCTTACATGCACACACAAATAACATAAGTGGAAGCAGTGAGCCAAATCTCTCTGAGAGAAGCACCCTTTATTATCCTTTTATATATTAATTAGTGTTATTATTAGTACTAGTTGTTCAAATATGTGTTTAAATGTTAAAACAGGGTTTGTTTTTCTGTAGGAGCTTGGAGACCACAGGTGGCTTTGCATTGACAATGTGGCTTTTTCAAAATTTCCAACTAAAACCCGTGCGGAGTGACAACAAATATTGTCTCTTTGCAGCAGACTGATGATTAACCAGTGAAGCATCTTTCCTGATAACATAAAGGTAAACTTTTTTTTTTTAGAGTTACAGTTCAATAAATGATTGTCATATGTGCTGCAGATAACAAAGCCTGGCTGAAGTGAGGAGGAAACATGTATTCCAATGAACCACAAAAGGAAAGAAATGTGAAAAATGAGGGAAACAACTTCCTCCTCTGGCCTTAACAATGCTGACTATATTTGTTAAGATCTGTATCTTATATTGTATTTCACGTGCTTTGGCTGTGAAGAGTGAAATAGTGGAAACACTAATACACAGTTGTGTATTGTAGTTTCAGAACACAAGTATGTGTGTGGTATGCATTTAATCTGTTCTGGAACTTTAGTGCAGCCTGGGTGGAAACCCACAGTGAATCAAACCCTTTCAAGGATGTGAATATAGTATGAATTCTCTTTTGCCAAATAATCATCATCACCATAGACTTAAAGTATACAGATATGTATATATATATATATAAATAAAAGTACTTTGCAAAAAAAAAGGACATACATATGAGATACAACACGTACAAACAAGCGACAAGGGGTCATGCTGCCTGTGTGTAACACTCAATATCTCCTCGGGCACAGAATATTAATGCCTCTCACACACAAACACAGAGTTTAGTTTATTTCCCATCACAGGTAGGCCTATTATGTTACAACGCCGCAGTTTCTAGAGCAACGCGGGACTTTTCTGCAAGTGACGAGGAAACTTTCCACCTCTGGTCCTCTGCGTGACTCACGCAGCCGCACCTGCGCCGGCGGAGGGACTATAAATGGCGCCTGCTGCGCATCTTTGCTTCAGACCACAGAGACCAGACCGGACCGAGAGGCTCCCGTTGCGGCTCACAGCTGGTTTATTCAACGCACGTTTGTCTCTGTCGCTTCATCATGGAGGAGCAGCGGTATCCCATCAGCGTCAGTGTAATCGGTGTGTTGCACAAGGAGACGAGTAAAGTGAGCGCAGAGTCCGTAATGCGTGATTAAAAGTGCATAATTAACTTTTTTTTTTTTTACTGTGTGTTACAATCTGCATTTTCCTCTTCCAGATGTACATGACCTCCGTGCTTTGGTCAGACCAGAACGAGATTGTAATCTATAGAACGTTTGTGGAGTTCAAGAAAATGCACGTAAGTTTAAGACCCTGCGGCTCATGCACGGCCTCGCGCATGTGTTTCGCGGTTTGGAATAACTGGTTCTTCTCTACCGCAGAGACAACTGAAGAAAGCGTTTCCACCCGCCAGTAAGCTGAAAAAGTCCGACAGACTCATCCCCACGTTTCGAGGTAAGTCTGCGTCATTTGCAGCCGCAGCGTGCGTCAGTGACGGTGCCGTCGGGGTTCTGACTCCTTGTGCGCTTTATCTTTTTTTTCTTAGACAAGAAGATGAGTCTGGGCGGCCGGAGGAAGGTCCCCACAAAGTCCCTGCTGCGCCTCAAGGTCCTGCAGAAATATTGTAATGGACTTCTGGCCTGCGACCCGCGAGTGTCTCAGTCTGCAGACCTCATCCAGTTCTTCCACCCCAAAGAGCAGGACCTGCAGCCGGATTTTGCCAAGAACAGGTAGGACTCAACACGTTTAGCGATGTAAGAATTCAAATGCCATAAATCTGTGTAAGGGGTGCCCCTCCTGCCTTTTGGGGCCTTGGACGAGATTTTGTCAGTTTAGATTGTTCTTAAGCAAACATTGTGAAAATAGGAAGAAAATCCCCTGAATTTTCACTTAAAGTAGATTCTATAAAACATGCATGAAAATAAGGGATATTATTTAGTGGCAACTTTAACAAGATTTCTTTTTAGACTGCAGTTTACCTCAATAAATAAAACCCATATTTTAAATCCAAACGTGTTGCCATTAACTACAGGTTTTTAACCTTCACAAAATGCCTCTTTGGGAATATTAGACTCAAGAAAGAGTTCCCCGTGTTGACAAAAAGCCTTTTTGAATTAACATTTCACTTAGACCAAAAGGTCTAAGAATTTAAAAGAATTGGAAAATAATGACTTTCTCCGTAAGCATGTGGACCTGGATCATGTTAAAGTATCAGCGCCAGGAGCCTTTAACACACGACCTGGTAGACTATTAAAAGGGGGGACGCCTGCAGAAGCTGCTCTGTTTCTATTCGGGAGTGAATTTACCTCCAAATGACCCCGCCGGCTCTCCTTTTCAGCATCATGATCATGCCATCGGACCATGAGATCACGGCCGACGCGGGACAGGGCAACAGTGGGAACGTCACCCAGCCATTTGTCACAGAGACGTACAGGTGCGTGGCCCCGTACGAGACCAAAGACACCAAGAACAAACCTTTCAAAGTGAAGATAGACGAAAAAGTAGACGTGCTCATCAAAGACAAAGGAGGTGAGCGAGCGGTCAGTGCTCCGTGTTAATGGTTGAACTCTTGACCTCATGAACCCAGAGCTAAGTGTGTGGCTGTGTTGGTTCAGGATGGTGGCTGGTGGAGAACGAAGACAAGCGGATGGCCTGGTTCCCCGCGCCCTACCTGGAGAAGCTAGACGATGATGACGATGACGATGGAGATGAAATATATGGGACTCCTCAAAAAGGTGCATGCATAGATTCAGCTTCTGTCTTATTTGCATTCACGGTGCACACAGATTGGGGGGGGGGGGGTTAAAGTCAGTCAAGACGCTTTGACGTCATGTATTAAAGTAATTTCTTCCACTCTCAGGAATGCTGTACACTGCAGTCAAGAGCTACAAGGCCACGAAAGAGGACGAGCTAACCGTAAGCATCGGGGCGGTGGTGGAGCTCCTGCAGCAGTCTGACCACGGCTGGTGGCTCATCAGGTAACAAAGTGAACTCTTTAACATCACACCCGCGTCATTGAGGGGTTTTCACTCACTTCTAACTAATATACGGAAACTTGGGTTTTCAACTGAAAAGTGATCCTCTTAAATAACAATCTTAATGGAGGATGGTGCCACTCTGACTGTCAGAGGAGTAGGATGGCTGGATGATGAGTAAGGATAGAAGTGAGAGGCATGTAAGAGTCAGGGCAAAGTATGCAAACGATGAATAACAGACCGTGGCTGTGCTCATCATTCTTTAGGCTTTACATTCCTTTGGACGCAGGTTCCTGGAGCCCCGCAGCCTGTAGCCTAAACACGAGCCCGTATCGTGATGTAAAACACAAGGTGTAATGCTGGACTAGTCTGGAAGCCTTTTCATTTTAATTCTTTCAGATAATGTGAAGGTTAAGACAAACGAACAAGTGTGCCTTTTTAATATACAGTATGTCAAAAGGCAACATTTTATCAGTGAAAGCACGCAGGGAAATACTTTCATAGGGAAATAAAAAAAAAAAAAAACTTAAAACAATCCATATTTTCAACCCTACATTCTTGTCTTTGTTTTGATTTTTCACAGATACAATGGTAAAGCAGGTTACATCCCCACCATGTACCTGCAGCCTTACAACTACCCTTATGTCCACATGACAGCCCTCCATCAATCTCGGCGCAACTCCTCTCCGCTCCAAGTCCCCTCCCCGAGCCTGCAGCAGCAATCCCACCTCAGCCGCTCACAAAGCCACCTGCTGCAGCTTCCCCTCCGTTCCGCCTTACCCCACCCGACCCAACCATACAAGACGCAGAGATCGCACTCTCTCAACACCTTGTCTGAGCAGCCTCCTGCTCCTTCTGCACCGAACACCGCTGCCCCTGCTTCCAAAGTTGCTGCCCCACCTGTGGCTGCAAAGCGCGCTCCGCCACCCACGATCATGGTGGAGATGGACAGAGACGAGGAAGAGCGCGGCAGGAGCCTGACAGCAGGGAGCAATGAAAGCCTCTCGAGCGACGGCAGCGACTCCAGCTTCGTCGACGAACTCGGATCCTCCTCGGCGAGCTCCACCTTCAACCTGAGCTACAGCGCCAACGACGACCGGCTGCGTCTCAGCCGTACGCCTCCCGCCGTGGTGAGCAACAGCCTGAGCCCAACAAGCGGCTCAGAGGGGATGATTATCCACAGCGTCTCCGATCCCAACCTCTACAAGGGCCCCACGACACCTAAGGTGCCCCCCAGACCGCAGGCCCAGGAGATCCTCACCCGGTGTTCCACGGTCACCCGCAAGAATGCAACCAGAGGCACCCTGTCCCCCACACAAACTGAGATACTGAGTCGATGAAGTTTCCACTGATAGCTAATCTCAATCAACATAATCTTGTTAATGTTGTTTGCGTAATCTTGAGGAGAGATTGCCGAAAATGTACAATGTACAGAGGCCTTGTTTATGTCGGCAAAATCAGTACCTCTTCTTCTCTACCTGTTTATGAATGATTGTTTATTTTCCATACTGGAAACCTTGTCGTGCTTTATATGCATTTTGACTGTGCACAGAGGGAGATTTGTTCTTGTGCAAAAAGTTCATGTTTGTCTGAAATACCAGACGGTTCTACTTCCTGCTAAAGTGAGTTTATAGCCAAGTCCACTTGGAGAACGGGCTGTGTGTGTAACACTCAATATATGCTCAAGAATCTGACCACGTAAACTCTGGGTTACTAAAGAGCAAATAAAATAACTTTTGGGGAACTCATTGGTTGTTTTTGCATTTGTTTCACACATAAACGTGAGTAACATACCTTTTAATTAAAAGGATAAGGGTCTTTTACAGGGTTCATACTGCTTTTAAAAGAAATTCAAGCACATTTTAAGGTACCCATGTCCAGACTCTCGAAGCCTTTATCATCACATCTAAATTGTTACTACAAATGCCAGGATACAAAATCAAATGACTGGATCGTTTCATTTCAAATATTAAAAGATGTTTGCTTTACAGCATGAGTGCCTGTGTAAATGAAATGGCGGATTAAAGTAAAATAAAGGAGTATATTTAAATTGAAGCACATTCCTAACCTTGAAAAAAAGGGTTAAAACTGAGCATTTTCCAAAACGTCTTTGTACAAACTCTGCTTTCAGACATTCCTCTCTTAACTTTATGCCCCCAAGTTGCAATAACATTGATGCATAGAGCTCCCACAGGCTGAGTAGTATTCCTCATGAGTAAACTGACCTTTGTGCAAAATAGGCGGAGCGTCCCTTTAAACAAACTTGGACTCTATAAAAAGCTCAAATCCAGTCTAATAGACCAGTTTAGGGCTGCAACTAACAATTATTCTCAATCTATAAAATTTAAATTAATTGATCAATCATTTGGTCTATAAAATGCAAAAAAGAAAAACCTGGGAAATGCTGGTAAGAAATTCCTAAAGGCCAAAATGTCATCTTCAAATGTCTCGATTTGTCCGACAATCCAAAACCCAAAGATGATCCTTCGTACCGTAGGACAAAGAATGGCAGTGACAAAGCAATTCATTTTCACAATAGTTGCTGATTAGTTTTGTCGATCGATTCGTTGTCTCAGCTCTACACCAGCGTGAACTAAGCCAACTGTACTCCACAACGAGCAGTTCAACATCGTCATTAAGGTTCAGCGTAAGTCTTTTTTGATTTTAGTCTTAAACTAGAGGCATGTTTCAAATGCCCCAGTCTGTACCTGCATGTGCGACAGTATCAGTTAGATGCTGTCGAGTTTTGGATCGTGTGGTTCAAAGTCTGAAATCAACTCATCATTTTGTTAAACTGTTTATTATTCTGATAAAATGATGCTTCAGCACAAGACATGCCACACCCGAGCTTAACCGACCTGTGCTCCAACATGTCAGAACCTCAACATACCCAAAAGGAATTTTCACTCCCTGTATCGACAGAGCAAATAAGCATAGTGATGTTAGCATGAGAATGACAGGTAACGCATGACAGTAATGACAATTTATACACATTATGCTGCATGCCACTTTATAAAAATACAACTCATTTTAAATCCCAAAAAACTAATTTTTATTCTATAAAGATTCGCTGCCATGACGTAAAAAAAAATTCCATGGTTATATAAGGAACCTTTTGCATTGTGGGCGAGCCGGTAGGTCTGGACTATACAATGGGTGCAGGTGTCTGCAGTAGGGGAAGATGCCTGAATGTTAAAGCAGCTCTTTCTTCTTTCCATCTCTCATTTTTCCCTTATGTCCATTTTATCTGAGGAAATCAGGATGGTTATGCTGCTTTAAATTCTGCTTAAACTCTGAATGGAAGAACTGATGCACAATTTTGTTACTGGCAAAAGACAGAAAATCTTCTCGACTCAGCTGCTGAGACGAGGAATGCACAGAGAGGCCTATAATTATCTGCATTATTATCATCATCATCATTATCATTCCACACATGTCTCTGTCTCTTCTCGCACTGCCACACAGCCAGTGTGTCACTCCAGCTAATGGTCCGAGATAAGACAACCTCATGGGGGTTTTCCTCTAGTAGCGAGTCATCTGTTATCAGCTTTGAGATCCCTGTCAGCTGGCAAACGTCAGGCATTGTGGAGTGGAAGAAACTGGGAGACATTTCATCCCTTTTACTGTTGTATCTTCTTCCACGTCTTCCTCTCCTGAACTCTCCTCGCTATCAGAGTGGTGGTCGCCATTTGTTTTGGTGCTCTCTCTGCTTTGTACTCGCCTGTTGCTGGTGGAGGCTTTCTTGGTGACACTGACCTCATCATCCTCCTCTTCTTCTTCAGTTGGGCAACTTGTATCTTCATCTTGTAAGCCATCGCTGTCATCTCCATCTTGTTTGTCCTCATCATTGCTGTTGCCCATTCTGTTCTCCTTGTCAATCATAAAGAAAGGTTGTGCAAGAGGAGTGGTATCCATTTCTTCATCTTGGCCCATGCTAGACAGGAAATATCAACAGGGGTTAGATTCATAACTGTAATTTAGTTTTTCCAACAACATCTAGTCAATAATTAGACATATATATTAAGTCTAAATTAAACAAATGTGAAAAAGTAACTTATAACTTAAATATATATGCTATATTTCACAAGCCAATGGTAGAAACATTATGTTCTGTTTTGAATATTATGATTTTCAATTCTAATGACACTAACAATTAACCTACATTTAGAAAACAGTCAGTGTTTTTCGTGAGCGGAAAAATGTGGCAGCATGTCTGGTTTAACACTGAGAATGCTGCTCGGTAGCAAAACATCACCTCCTCTCCTGGATATTTCCCACAAGACCGAACCACAAACATGGTCTCTGTGTTATGACCTCAACTGGATCGATTGCCGTCTTTATGTGCATAATTTTTAACCCACATAAAGTCTGGCAGATCATCTCGTTACTGAGCTAAAGAAACAGAGTGCTACTGAACACGACACTGAATGCCTTTTTGTGCTGTGGACGAGGAAGTTGCTGAGTCTGTGATGTGAGAGGTTAAATAAAGCGTGTGAGAGTTGAAGACCTGCATATGACCCCTCTCATTCAGTCTGTCAGCACAGCAGGGCTGCTAATGTATGGAGTCATAGGAGTGTCATAAAAAATAATAAATCTGGGAAAGAACAAGACAATAAATGTCGAAATATATTATATTATATATATATATATATATATATATTTCTGATTAAGAGACATTTTCTCCTTTGTTTTGTCTACTTCCTGTTGTACGTTCTATATAAGTTCCCGTCCAAAGCAGGATTAATGATTTTTCATGAACTGATTACTCAGCATGGGTAAAGAATAGCAAAAACAATAAGGGAAAAGCAAAAGCAAAAGCAAAGCAAAAGGAAAAATACAGTGGGGAAAAAAAAGTATTTAGTCAGCCATCAATTGTGCAAGTTCTCCCACTTAAAAAGATGAGAGAGGCCTGTAATTTTCATCATAGGTATACCTCAACTATGAGAGACAAAATGAGAAAAAAAATCCAGAAAATCACATTGTCTGATTTTTAAAGAATGTATCTGCAAATTATGGTGGAAAATAAGTATTTGGTCAATAACAAAAGTTCATCTCAATACTTTGTTATATACCCTTTGTTGGCAATGACAGAGGTCAAACGTTTTCTGTAAGTCTTCACAAGGTTTTCACATACTGTTGCTGGTATTTTGGCCTATTCCTCCATGCAGATCTCCTCTAGAACAGTGATGTTTTGGGGCTGTCGCTGGGCAACACAGACTTTCAACTCCCTCCAAAGATTTTCTATGGGGTTGAGATCTGGAGACTGGCTGGGCCACTCCAGGACCTTGAAATGCTTCTTACGAAGCCACTCCTTCGTTGCCCGGGCGGTGTGTTTGGGATCATTGTCATGCTGAAAGACCCAGCCACGTTTCATCTTCAATG